>LPNX010272410.1:607102-626823 GCA_001517045.1 Pseudotsuga menziesii | reverse complement strand
TATCCACTTTTCCATTCACCAATCCTCTCTCTCATCAAACCATCACCCACTTCCTCCCCTCCACCTTATCCCCATTTCTCCACTCAAATTTACAACATCCCACTAGGACCTTGATCATTCCCAAGCCCCTCTCAACTATTAACCATCCCTACTTGAACTTCCACCATCTTCCTAGGCCCTTAACCCTTCCCCACCCCCTCCAAACTATTATCCATGCATTTGATATATTACACATAGTGCTATATTTTTAGCTCTACAACATGCGCTCACGTCTTAGAGTTACATAACATGCTCGTGTTTTATAGCTATGTAACGCGCACATGTTTTGTAGCTATATAACGCGCTCGCGTTATGTAGTTATATAACGCATGCGCATTTAGGAATTCTACAAGGCGGGAAATGAAATTTGAATTTAAACATGCCAATTCACTTGCTCACATGTCACCAATAGTCCTATGTGTATGGTTTGGAATTTGCTTCGGTAATACCAAACCTGTGCTATGGTACATGATAAACCATAGCTAATTAGGCATTTCCCCTATTTTCTGATAAAGTCGTTGTTTACACACTCGTTACAGTATGTTGCACACAGTCAATTTTAACGAAATCTTAAACATAAATAACATTTTTTCTGCAGATTCTAAATATGTAATTTTTATAAAAAATATTATATTTTCCTATTTGTTTTCAATTTCTATTGTGTCTTAACTCCTTCATTCAAAATACATGTCATTAGTGTTATTCGCATAACTTTTTCAATTCGTAATCGTTTTAAAAAACAATTATATGGTGCACTAGAAGACACCGACCTCTACATTCTATAAAAAACCCATTTCATGAATATTTCATTAAGACCTTCACAGGCTGCACCCACAAAAGACGTACCATTTTCGAGGACTGGTCACTTAGATAATTATAAGAAAAATTAAAAATTACTAATTTTATTTTCAAAAAATAGTGTTGCACTAGTGTTATATGTTCTCTACATGCCTGCAAAGTTTTGTATCCCAAAAGCATCATTTAGGACCTCAAAGGTTGCACCCACAAAAACATATACCTTATGATTTGCCTAAAAAAAAGTGACCGTTAGAAAAAATGAAATTTGACATAGTTATAAAAAATATAAATACATAAACCTTATATATTTGGAAACGTGATTCAATTTCCTACATTTAATTTCTTTTACTCAAAGAAAAATATTTTGTGTAAGTATCTCAAGAAAACAATTAAGTTGAGGGATTGTTGATTTTTCAGTTTTCTATTGCATCTAACGTGCCAAAAGTGATCCTCATTAGCTTGCATTGTCCCTTTTCTATAAGATGAGAATTTTGTTTATTTTTTCAAAGTTACATAAATTGAAAAATTAATTATGATTTTTTATTTAAAAGTTTATTAAAAAACAAACAAACAAACAAACAAAAACCTTTTATACTAAATGAAAATAAAAAATATACTACTTTTTTTAATAACCAAAATATTAGTTACTTAATCTTATTTTGTTTGAAGCTCACTAATATAAGAAAGAGTCCACTCAAATCCTAAATTCCAAAAGACGAGGTAAGCTCTAAGTTCTACTATTGATTCATTCCACAACAGTATTCAACTTCTAAGTTCTAATATTATTTCATTTCCTAATTGGACTCTAAACATTTTATCCTTGTGTCAACACAATAGTTTAAGCTTACTTAATTTGGTTTCATTTTTATTTAGATGAATATTCGTTTTCCACCTAAATATGTTTTTTTTTTTACTAAAACGGTTATGGGCCTTTTATATTAACTTCTGGCTAAACAGCTGCCAGTAGCGTTACAAACAGTGTTTCTGATCCAGCATATGCATTATGTCCAGTGATACGGGCATAGTTATACTAACAGATCTCTTTACAAAACTTCTGGACTTTGCTAAATAGACATAGAAATTCATAATAACACATACATAGTAAAGAAAACTAGTTTTGCATGGGTAAAACCGAGCAGAGAGGAGGGAATTCAACTGATTTTGGCTATGGGCCTGCCTCAGCGTTCTATCTTTGGAGTCTTTCCATGCTCCTTGAGCAGTGCTTCTACCTTCTTCTCTAACTTTGCCATCTGGTTCCCTATTCCTCCTGAGATGTTGGCAAGATCCTTCATACTCGTCATATTGTCCTCGAAGATTTCCTCCCGGAGTTATTTGAGCTCCTGGTTCATGCATTCCCAGTGACTTGTTCCAGTTTTTTGCATTCTGATCTGCTTGCTCTCCAGCCTGTTTACTGCGTTCTTCACTTCGTCCAGGTCGATCTGAATTTGAATGAGTCTTGCCTCGAAATTGGAGGACAAGCTTTCAGCCATCCTTGCTTGGCTCGACCTGTGATCCACCTAGACCCATGCGCGTGTTCTGAGAGCAGACCAACGATACCTTCGTCGTTTGACAGTGCAGATTGCAATTAGCATTGAGCGGGAGCTTCCTGATATAGGCCCGATCCTTCCTTTTCCTCGGTCCCTTGGTCCGATTCTCATCGATTTCCGCAGATTTTCCATGCTGGGTACGAGACTCTCTGGAGGGCGTTGATTAGAGGCTATTCCCCTTGATCGCAAAGCTAGTACTGGAAGAGCAAGAGCCATCTGAGAGGCTCTGTCCAAGTTTTGTCTTGCACCTATACTTCCATCTCCTCGATTGCCTCAATTTGCATGCCTGCGCTTTGGATTCTTCTCTATCTAAAGTCGGTCTGCTCTCTTTCCTGGAAAGAGCATTCCTATTATTCATCTCTCCACAATCACTAAGGGATAGGCTCGTGATTTTCGATTCCATTGACGAGGATAACTCCCTTGCTCAGGGAGGCACCTATATTGGCTTCATGATCTGCCATCTGGTTGAGATTCCTAAGGATGTGGTAGCAGTTAACTTCTTCAAAATCTTTCAACTGGGCTATGACCTTCAGGTGGTAGTGGGCCAAGCCCATGTTGTTAGGGGCCTTCTTCAGATTGAGAGCCTGAATGATGATTCTGGAATCACCAATGATAGCCAACTTCTTAATGGATAATCTTCTGGCTTGAGTCATACCTTGCCAAATGACGAGAATTTCAGCTATGTTGTTTGTGTTTTGACCCAACCCCCAGGAGAAGTTGAGGACAATTTTCCCTGAATAGTCTAGCAAGACCCCCCCCGCTTCCCGCAGGTTTGGGATTCCCTTTCGAGGCCCCATCCACATGCAGAATATGCTCCTTCAGTGAAGATCTCCACTTTATGAACTCTTGCTCCTCTAACCTGATTTCCCACGGAGAGTAATGCTTAGAAGTGTTCTTGGTTCTGGTTAGAAGGGAGGGTTCTAGGCCATGAAACTAACTGTACTCATATTTGTCAGGGGTAACCTCATTGGTGATTTTAGTATTAGAAGCTACCAGCTCTCCTAGCAGCGACTTCACTTTGATTGCAACTTGGACCGGCGTCCCTGCCATATCCCTGAAGATTCTGTTATTACGTTCTAGCCACAATTTCCAGCAGAGGATTTTTGGAACCCACATCCAACACTGCTTTAACAACTTCAACCTGGAGAAGGAGAAGGGAGCAATTTCGGGCCAGGAGGCAAACAAAGAGGTGACAAAAGGAGGGAGGGTCAGATTCAGCTGTTCAAGAAAGATATTCCAAAGTTCTAAAGCAAAGGGGCACTGAAGAAAAAGGTGGATCGAGGTTTCCTCATGGCAGACACAAAGAGGGCATCGTGAGGGCCCTTCCCAACCTCCTTTTATAAGGTTGTCCCAGGATAGAATACTATCATGCATGAGGGACCAGCAAAAGAGATCAATTTTGGGGAGGAAGGGATGAAGCCAGAGGTTTCTCCACACAGTGGGGTCCGGGGCAGCCCAAGGAATGGCTTGTAAGGCTGCATAGCCAGCAGCAGCAGTGTAAAGGCTAGAAGAAGAGCCCCAGCCTCTTTTGTCCTTCTTCTTGGTTGAGATGGGGGTAAGCCCTTGAAGAGCATCCAAAAGGGAATGAGCTTCACATTCTAGTTCTTGCGGGACGTCCCCTAGGTCCCACTTAATTCAAGAGTCATCCGAATTCCAAATAGATAAGTCCCAGAGGGTGACTTTGTTGTTTGAGTGGAGCCAGTTTTTGATGTTGTCCATCCCCTCCAAGGCTTTTAAAGGGGACTACCCTAGAATGGAGTCATCCCAGAACTTGATTTTGGTGCCATTCCCCGGAATCCAAGTGAGATTGGAGGTGATCAGATCAAGGGATTTTAGACAGAGAGAAAGAATAGGGGAGCCTTTCCTAGTCTAGGGGGGGTGATCAAGACACCTCTCTTTGTGACCACAGAAGTATTTAGTCCTAAGGGCTTTGGAGCTCCAAGTGGTTTTACCGCTTATCATTTTCCAAAGGATCTTGCCACCCATGGCCAAATTCTGAGTGGCCACATCTATGATTTGCAACCCCCCTTCCCATTTAGGGGCTTTGACCTTTTCCCAGCTGACTAGGTGCATTTTTTTTCCTTCATTTCTTCCCCCTTCCCAAAGGAATTTTCTCAGTAGACTATCAATGTCTTTCACAATTCCTTTCGGGGCTAGAAGGATCAATGCCTGGTAGACAGGAAGGGAGGTAAGAACAGAGTTTATTAGGATTGTTTTCCCTGCTTTGTTTAGCCAGGTTGCACCCCATGCCATGATCTTAGCCTTTAGCTTGTCCACCAGAGGTACCCAAAGGCTCCTTCTGGGTGTTGCTTTTACGAGTGGAATTCCTAGATATTTAATGGAGTCCCACGTGGATGTTCCTTCCATTTCCAGCGCCCTGGATATGTCGATCATTTCTATGGGAGGCCGTTCCAGCCATAAATTTTGCTTTTCCTCAAACTGATTTCGCTGCCTGAGACTTCAGTATAAGCATCTAGCTCTTTCTTGAAGAATCTTGCCATGGTGAGATTGGCCTGACCCAAGAGGAGGGTATCGTCGGCAAATTGGGCATGGTTAATTCTCTTCACTCTGGGGGAGATTGAGAGACCGATTAGAGAACGCTGCTAAAGGCTCTTGTCCAACTGGAAACTTAGGACTGACGCTTGAATGACATAGAGCAGGGGGGACAGAGGACAACCCTACCTGAGTCCCCTAGAGGCGTGGAAAAATTTAGCCAATTTCCCGTTAACCAAGGGGGCGATCCACGGCCCCGAAATACAGGCTCTAATCCAGCGAATCAACTGGGGGTGAAATCCCAATTTGAGCATTACAGCAAAGAGAAAATTCAACCGAACTTTATCAAAGGCGTTAGCAAGATCAAGTTTGACTATCATACATTTCTCCTTCCTTTGGCAGCTTGAATGAATTGCCTCTTGAACAATAGTAATGTTGTCCTGAATTTGTCTGCCCTGGATGAAGCCCCCCTGGTTCTCCGGAATGATCCTGGGGAGGACTTTTTTGATTCTGTTTGCTATAACTTTGGTGATGATTTTGTACCCCGTATTGCAAAGCGAAATAGGGCAGAATCTGGAGAAGCTTTGGGCACCTTTCTCTTTGGGAATTAACACTAAAAAGGAGGAGTTAGTGCTCCCTCCTATTTTGCTGCAGTTCTGGGATTTCCTCACCATTTTAACCAGATATTTTTGAATGATATCCCAACAAGCAGTGTAGAATCTGGCCATGAATCCGTCAAGCCCGGGAGCTTTATCAGGGTTCATTCCATGGAGAGCTTTGCTTATCTCCTCAGTCGTTATAGGGGTTGTCATCCTTCGATTGTCCTCCTTGTTGATTAGCGTGGGAACCATCGACAACGGATAGTGATCCGGTCTAGGAGAAGCTTCCATCTCTTCTGTAAACATATTTTTATAAAATGAGTGGGCTGCATGTTTGATTTCATCAAAATTATTGAAAGTTTGACCCTGAAATTGGATCTCTCTGATGGTGTTGTGATTCTTTCGAGATTCTGCTTGCTTGTGGAAGAATGAAGTATTTTTATCACCAGCTTGGAGCCAAAGGCAACGCGCCTTTATTCACCAGTAGTCCTCTTCTCTTCTCAGCGCTTTATGAAGAGCCTTTTTCAGATCAAACTCAACGTTTAGCAGCTCAGGGGTGATCAAGGCGGTCTCCATATGCAACTGGTGGTTACCTAGAGCTCTTTGGGCTTTTTTCCTTTCAAGGATAGGGGAGGGCATGTTCTTAGCCCAGTTTTTAAGGGCTGCTTTGAGCCTTCTCAATTTTTCTTCCCAAATGAAGAAAGGTGAGCCCGAAACATTCTTCTGCCAGGTTTTCGAAACCAGGTCGTAGAAACCATCCATGGAAACCCAAAGCTGGCTGAAACGAAAAGGGATTGGGCCCAGATTTTCTCCAGGGGTCAAGGAAAGGGAGATGGGCTTATGGTCTGAGGTGCAAGCCTGGAGGATTTCAGAGTTGGCGAAAAGGCCAAGAGTCAGGAAGGAGGCGTGGATAAGGAAACGATCTAGGCAGGCAGCAATGTGCCTTGGTCCCACTCTTTTATTGGTCCAGGTGAACTTGCCTTTGCTGGGTTTGATATCCTCCAGATCCCAATCCATTATGATGTCTTCTACCCACTCCCTTGCCAAGTCTCTTACAGGTGAACCTCCTTTTTTTCCGAGAGGGAAAGAGTGACATTCATATCTCCGGCGAGAACAAGATTCTCATGCAGGTTAGTAGATAGGAAAGAATTCAGAGATTCCCAACAATCTTTTTTTTTTCGATAGAAGAACCGGGGCATAAATGTTGAAAAGGCTAACCTGGTGTCCTGTTTCTCGGTGCTGCAATTTCATGAATAGCTAGTGGATGGTACTATAATCCTCTAGCAGATCTAGTGAAGTGGAGTTCCAAAAGGTGGCTAGACCTCCTGAGGATCCCATGGTGCTTACGGCTCTACCTTCTCCTTTTTTCCAGAACTTTTTGCTGGCCTGGATGGTCTTAGGCTCCTCCATTTTTGTCTCCTGGATCAGAAGTACCTCCGGGGAAGTCATTCTAACTAGATCTTTGACTGCTTCTTCTTTAGACTTACTTCCCAGCCCTCTGCAATTCCAGGAGACGAACTGCATTAGGAGCAGGAAGGGGGAGGGGTGGCTCCTTTTGAATCCTTGCCTTTTTTTGAGGATCTAGTTTCCATCATATCCGGGATGGTTTGCTGGACTCCTGATGTAACATCCCTGTATGATTTCTCCTCCCTTTTTTTTCTTTCTGGTTTCCTTCCTCTAGGGGTCTTCTCAGGGGTTCCAACAAAGCTGCTAGTCTCTGTGGCCCCCTCGTCAGATTCAACTCCGGGTTCAGAGCCTAAGGAGATATGCTCATCATCCGACTTTAAAGGGTCTTTTGCAGAAGGGGCGCTCTTGACTGGAACCGGATTTTCTGAGGGAGACGGGGATTGAGAAACTATATCTATGAATTCTTTCATAGGTTCCTTTGATGTTTTAGTGGCTTCTTTCGAGGGCTCCTTCGGAGGACTTGGATTCACAGATGGCGGTTCCTTCACCTGTCCAGGTCTTGGATCTTTGGGTTTTGGGCCCGCTTTGCTTTTCTTAACCTTTTGCCATCCTTCAGCTTCTTCCTTCTCTGGGATTTGGTTCTTTGGACAATTCCTCTGAAAGTGTCCATGCTCTTGACAGGTTCTGCATTTAAAGGGGAGGTGTTCATAGTCCACTTTCTGATAGTGAGGCCAGGTGCCCACAGAAAGCTTCAATTCCTCCAGGATCCCTGCCTCCAGGTCCACTTCTACACATATCCTGGCACAGTTGTATATGGACTTGTTGTATGCCTTATCAACGAATTTCCCTATTCCATTTCCTATCATTTGCAGTGCTTCATAGTTCCAGCAGTGAACCGGCAGGTTGGGGATCCTGACCCATACAGGTACCTCCTTGGGCAGGTCCACCGTGGGATCGAAATCCGGATTCCAACGGTTCGAATACAGCCCCTGGGTTCCCATAAAATATGGGACATTTCTGAAAATGAGATCCTTATCCTCCTTATTTATAAACTCGAAGAGAAAGTAGCCACTGCTCAGGGGGTAGCAGGTGACTCCTTGCTTGAGATGGGGATTCCAGTTTCTTTGGATCCAGTCGTCGATGGTTTTTGCTGAGGGCCAAAGCCCCATGAACTGGCCAACCAACCCTCTCTCTGACAGAGCAAGGGCAATCTTTACTGATGTCGTCTCTAGCAAGGCGATTTCAGGGATTTCTTCAAGCCTTTTGATGAATTTCGGGACCGTGAAGGGGACTTTACACTTACCTCCACTAGCAACTGGCCTCCTGAACGCATCCACCTCTGCTGATGGAGGGGGAGGGGGATCCCCACCCCCAGGGGCGACCATAGCTCGCTGAAGCCTGAACCCTAGGCGATCTTACCCTAACGCTCCTCTTGCTCGCCTGCGCTCTCAAGAGAAATTCTTTCCCAACAAATTTTTTACTCCTTGAATGTGATAGAATTTGAAATAAAAGGAATCCCAACCACCTAAATATGTTGAAATAATCTAGATTTTTTTTAAATATTTTGAGTTTTTCTATATTTTGAAATATTACCTATTTTTCATCAATTAATTATGTCTTCAGCAATTTTATTTAAAATTTTGTTACACATTGATACTTGCTTTTTTAGAAAAAGGGTTATTCTCAATCAGAGGAAATTGATTTTGAAGAAACATATGCATCAATAGCTAAATTAAACACAATAATATTTCTTGTTATATTAGCTACAAAACGTAATTGGAGAATACACCAGCTAGATGTTAAATCTGCTTTCTTGAATGGTGATTTAAAAGAGGAAGTGTATTTAGTTCAACCTGAAGGTTTTGTGCAGAAAGGTCAGTAGCATCTTGTTTGCGAATTGAAGAAACCTATCTTCGGATTAAAACATGCCCCTTAATCGTGGTATATAAAGATTGATTATTTCTTTAAACAACAAGGCTTTATTAAAAGCAAAAATGATTCAAGCCTATACATTAAGAAATATAAATAAGGAAATGTTTGCTTGATATCTTTACATGTTGATGATCTCATTATTACGGGTGGAGCATATCAGTTGATTGCAGATATTAAAATTCATATGTCTCGAGAATTTGAAATGAAAGACCTTTGGTGATTTGCATTATACTTTAGGAATTGCAATTTGGAGAGAGACTCGTAAGACATTAATCACTCAAAGCAAGTATGTAAAGGAAATCCTTAATATATTTCAGATGAGTGAATGCAAAGCAGTATCAACCCCTTTGGATCAAAATATGCCAAATTGTACAGTAATGATGGATCTAAAGAAGCATATTGTACTTTGTATCATCAACTAGTGGGAAGTTTGAACTATCTCACTACTACAAGGCCAGACATATCATATTCAGTTAGCATACTTAGTCAATTATTGGCTAAGCCATGTGAAACACATTGGAAAGCTGCAAAACAATTCCTAAGATACATAAAAGGAACAATTAATTTTGGTATTTTATATACTGATGCATTTGATGTTCAGTTGGCAGGTTATTATGATTCTGACAAGGCAGGGAATCCTGACGACAGAAAATCTACTTTTGGATATGATTTTCACATTGTTTCAAGAGTTGTGTCATGGAGCAGTAAGAAACAACCAACCGTTTCTTTGTCATCCACATAAGCTAAATATAAATCATTGACCAGTGCTACTTGTGAAGCCATTTGGTTGAGGCGCATTCTTGAAGATGTTAGAACAAAGCAAGAAAAGCTACCAAAACTCACTGTGATAATCAAAGTTCAATCAAGTTGGCACATAATCTAGTCTATCATGCTAGATCCAAACATATTGAGCTGCAACATCACTTTGTGCGAGAAAAGATTGAGTCTAAAGAGATTGAATTGACTTATTGTAGTATAAGTGAAAATGTTGCTAATATTTTCACCAAACCAGTTGGAAGAATCCACTTTGAGGATCCGAGAAACAAACTTGGTGTTTTAAAGAATCCATTTCTCCATTAAGGGAGGATATTAGAGATAATGCAAAGATGCATTCATTATTGTTTTCTAAGCTTGGATTAGTCGTTTGGATGTTCCTAAGATATAGGATCTGATCCTTGATTATAGGATCTAGTTTGTTTGATTGATTACCTATATATGTAAGTTTCATTTTAGTAATACAATGAGTTTGGTGTGTATATCTCTCATGTCTGTGTGTGAGCCTTTGTGCTTTGCCTCTAATTCTTCAGTTAGAGTTGTTCATTGCCAGGACGTAGAAATGTTGGTATCACAGGACGTAGATATGGAGATAAAATACAATGTATGGATGGCAATATCATGGGTTAAAAAACAAAATAGAGATATAGATCAAAAGGGCAGTGTCATTTCGACCAATTGAAAAATAGTAAGTTCCATGCTTTCCTTCTTACTACAAGCTCTACTACAAGTAGTCATTATCCTTCTTAAGCTGTATGGACTAGAAACACTTTACCTTCTTCCGTTTGTCATGCAGTTTTGAGTGTCGGTACTAGCAACCCTATTAGCAGCCTTAATAAGCTCACACTCTATGGACTTTTTATTAAGCCATAATGGTAATAGTTTTATTGCCTTTCTCTTTGAATTGAGTCAGTCATAGAAACCACTTGGAATTTATATTGGACATGGAGTAGTACCAGATAGTTCAAAAACATATGTTGGCATAGGAAACAATTAGAACAATAATCTTCTTCATTGACACATTTCAACCCATCCACTACTATAGGAGAAATGTATATATGCAAGTCCAAGTGAAACGCGTCGTATTATGACCCAACCAAGAGTAAGTGTCTCTGAGCTGAGCCCAACGAATTCTCTATCTTTTTCACAAAATGGAAACCCAGTGACAACAATAGACAAGGTAAACTTTTATATGGCAATATCATATATCAACATTGACCATATTCATGGCAGTGACCAAGGTGGTTATATTGTATGGCTATAGTATATGACAAGGGTGCAAACATTGAAACCATATTGCCTAAACTTCGGGACCTAAACTACTACATAGAGCCAAAGATACAAGAATTGACTACCAAATAATGTGCTGAGCTAGGTTACTGCCATGTCGGGTTCACCGGGATACAGGTTGTTGTTGTTGTTTATATCTTCTCCCTGCTTTAATCTAGGCTAAACTAGTAAGCAAACTGGAGGCTATCAAGAAGTCTCATGGTCATGGTTTGTGCATCTTATCCATTCACCTTGATTTGTTGTCATTTATGTTTGATGCTCATGTACATGCACTGTAAATTTAAATAAAAGTGGTTTCAATTGGCAAAAAAAATAGATCATTGGCGAGCATATAAATTTTCAGCCATTATTGTAGTTACATATTGCAAAATCATAAGAAGTTGAAAGCAGATGTTGTTAAAGCTCACCGATCTCACCTATAATGTAAGCAGGTGTCGTAAAGCTCATTGGTCTCAGATATAATGTTCTAACGAATGAGAGGAGCTTAGTAGGTTTTTTAGACTATAGCCAAAAGAAAAACAGTTGCTTGACTAGCTTCAACATGAGAAGAAATGTAAGTATTCCCAAGCACATCTTCATGTCTTTCTTCTTCTGCTCTTTCTTTCTAGATTATGCTCATTCTCGCCAAGTTGTATCTACAAAAAGCAGGAACAAGTCACGTTTTTTAACAATTGGTTTTGTTTTCAATGTCGATGAAGGTGGTGAGAGGCTGAGAGTAGTTGGCGGTGAGCATGGAGATAAATCCATCAGTTGCACGTGGCGGTGAAGATCGATGCATCAAGTTCATGTGGTGGCGGTGGATATTAGTAGGAAAATGTATTAGCATGAATAAATGTTCTCTACAGTTTCAGCATAAACTTTATTTTCAAATACAATATAGGTTGGTTTTAATATACTCAATCATTGCATTTGAGCTTTCGGTTGCCTATCATTGAATGGTTTTCCATTGCTGAGAATTTTTTTATCCTTTCAATGTGACAACTGCATGAAAGATTTTTGTTGCATTAAATGTATTAAAAACTCTCTCATTGCAATGAAAATGCTAGTGTAACACGTTGAATGAATGCATTAAAAACTTCTAGCTCCCAAGAAGTCCGTTATTGAATGCATTAATGAATGTTGAGAAGCCCGCCACCAGTTCGACAATAAGACCTCAAGTTGATTATCCAATAGAATGTTAGATAAATAAATTCTTAATAAATGAAATAAATACGAAATTCGAATGTCTAATGTAACACATTTGAAAACTACAAAAATTGTGTAGTCAAAGGAGAAACTAATTGCTAGTCAACACAAACTCATTGCTATATACACTTCCTTCGACAGGTATAATAAGATCCTCTTGTTAATATCCTCTCATTAATAGGAGATCCCCTCCCAAAAGAAATAAAATAAGAGATGCTACATAACTCTGTGGCATATAAGATTAAAGTCACATACACGCTTATACAATAATATGTAAATTTCGGCTCAAAGAATGCGTTGTCCATATTGTCTAATGGAAAGTTTAAAAATAAGAAATTTATAATAATATATTGGCAAGGAGGGTTGAAGATGTGGAATCCACTTTTAAATTTTAATCGCCCTTTAGTATTCAATGCATGCCACCTTTGGTTTCTAAACTACTATTATTATGTCTCTGACAAGGGGATATATATAAATTGTGAAGGTGTATTAATCATGTCCGTATAGTGAAATATTTGAATTTTTTTTCCATAGTTGTTAATAGTTGCCAATATTTCTATTTTTAAAATTTGAATTTTTGATTGAGCAAAAGTAGTTGATGTTGTCCTCGCTTTTCCCTTCCTAGGACCCGGCGGCAAGGTGATCTCAGCATTGGGTGTGGTGATAAGATTTTCCATCGCTTTATCAGCTACTGCATTACTCCGACACGATGATGAATGATGGTTTCTATGGAAAAGGCCATTCAACTGTTAAAGCTAAGCATGCATCCATATCGCACAACCCAAGGCTTGATTGAACCTAAAATCATGGTGTCATTTTTCAGGATATCATCTCTTTGCAACTTTTGACTTTAAGGCATTCGACAATACTACATTATTATTTTATGACTCAATACCAAGAGGTACCATAAATATAAAACTATATCAAACCTGCATACACCCTACTATTAGCTATGGTTTTTGTATTAGATACAATATATATAACATTAATACATACCAATGGTCTACCATCCAACTAACAGGTTTAATGGATAATTATTTAGATAGGTACTCGATGGAACTGAAATGTCAGTCCACTAAAAAAACATCAAACAATTTAATCAAATTCATCGTTTAACTCAGCCATTAGTCAACCAGGAGATTTTCTCCACGTCTTTCCAAATAGAGTCCATCCTTTAATGACCTGTTAACTAGTATGTGGATTCAGACTCCTCGGGAGGCAACCCAATTTGATTGTCTTTCAATTCTGGGTAACACCATTGACAGTGACTCTTCCATGCTGTAAATTTCTTTGCTTTCTATTAGTAAAGCTATCAGTGTTGGTTGGGCACAACGCATTAGAAGAGGGATCTTATTTGTGATTTCTATGGATCGCTACTGAGAGTAGCAACTACCCATACTTGTCTATCATTGGTGTTGTTTAGATTAGGCTGCATGTTATTAATTCAGATTCAATCTACTAGATAATGATGGCTTACCTTAATCTATCTATCTGATAATCCCTTATATCTTAGTGTAATAGCGCCGATGATTATGCGTTTATCAAGAAGATGGTTTAGATGGAGCAGTGGTTTACTAAAGATTTGCCATACTTAACTCAAAGCTGCCAAGAATGGAAACATTAGTACGTGTACATGGTTGACGATTAAGGAATAATGGTCATGCATGAAGCATGTATACGGGTTTGTCAATTATAGGTGTTAGCACTCAGAATGTACCCAGGTTGTAAAAGGTAAACTCCAAGGTAACAGAAAAACCACTTTAGGAAGAAACTGGTATTTTCTTCCAGAGAGGGATCTCTCAACATAGATTTAACAGGACCAGATTTAACAAAACCAGATATAAAATAACATTCAAAGATTTATGTATTTGGCTGAAACAATCACATAACCATTGGGCAGGGAGTCATATACCACATAAAGATACCCCAAAGACATATACATGATATTTATCAAAGGCAAGATAATCACATCATCACAGTCATTCAAATTGATTCAGGTAGAACAGAAGAGATGAAGAAACAACCCATTAATACAGAGCATCAACAATGATGAGTTCTATATCAACTTTAGCAGAAAAGATCTTATAATATCTGAAATGATGACCAGAGCATAAACATATGAATTCCAATCATCTAACGCTATATTCCAGATACGAGGAAGAAACAGAATGGAATGTTACACAAGGGAAATACGATCACATAAAGAAAGAGGCACATACTGCAATATCAACGACACATGAATCTCTGACAAAACCTCATGCATTCACTTTGTCATCCAAAAACAGATATGTTCTCCAAAAATTATTCACTACCCGATGGGTTCCAACCCCCATCTCTAAAAAGATGCATATTTATACATAAAATGATCGGTGCTCCAACAAGAAGATCAATAACAGAATGATCGGCTTAATTTAGAGTTTGTAACTAAATTCCTAATCCCTAGGAAGTTTGTTACAACTCCAATCCTAACAGACCATAAAGTATGAATCAACTTGACAACAAACTTTCGTCCATCAGCTCCACGTCTTTGCCCCATCAGCTCTTCAGTGCATGACACATGTTCTTAGGGATGGAGGATATACTTTGTCTTTCCAAACCGCTCCACAGCTTTCCACTGCTCCGAACTTGGGGTGTCACACTCCATCATTTCCCGAATAGCTACCTTGAGCTCCATATAGGCTTCATAGGACTTTCTGGGCAATCTGCTCCTGATGATGGCGAACTTCTGCAGAATCTCGAAATCTTCTGTGAGCATATCCACGATGGTCTTCCCTGTCAGGCTTTTCTCCAAATCATTGAATTTTGAGTGGTCCATGCAGCACTGAATAAGCAGGTTATGATAATGTTCCTGTGAGAACATCCGCCCTTCTCCATCCTAGAAAGAAGGCAATCCATCCTCGAATAGTTCTTTAAACTCCTGTTTAAAATTATTTACCTGCAGCAACAATCCTTCTGATTTATCATGGACCGTTTTGATTAAGTGATGCTTATGGATGATTTTCTTTGCCCACATCACTATTGACACTCTGTCCTTTATGCCCAATTCCTGCAACTTCTGATATGACAGTGAGTTTAGAAAATCTAATGTGTTCTGAGCCGTAACAAGGGGTCTTTTCTCCATATGTTCGTTTACCAGTTTCAGCCTCTGGTGGGCCAGATTTATCATTATATTCAAATCATCAATAAAATTTAAATAGTGCCTGAACTTGGTAATCTCTATACACAAGGTATCCCAAATGATGTGTTTTGCCCCCTGAAGAGGGCCTTTCCCAATGCACTTTTCCTTTAGTTCATTAAATTTCTTCTATAATTGATTCCTGTCCTGCAGTATTTGTTTTTTGCTTTCATTAACTTTGGCAAGTTCAGCTTTCATCTTCTCATTCTCTGCTTTCAAATCTTTGATTGCTTCTTCTTTCAAACTCACCTGGGACATTGGCACCAACAAATCGTCAGTAGAGAAATCATCTAATGGCTTCTGGATATTTACAATAGACAGGTCCTCACCAGTGGGAGTCTGGCTCATCAATTCTTCCATAATCTCCTTCTCTTCATTCTGATCTTTTTTCATCAAGGAGATTTGGGATAACAGTTCCTCCCTTTCGGCTTCCCACTTCTCTTTTTCTTCTTGTAGCTCTCTTGCTCTTCCTTTGTATTCCATCATCTCCTGATGGACTTTATCCTTTTCTTCTTAGAGGGCTAGCAACTCAGATGACTGAACATGTTCAGTACTTGGGATCTTCAGTTTCTTCTTCAGGACCTGGAGCGCATTATCCTTTTCCTCTAACAACCCTTTGACTGCCTGTGTACTGTCTGAACTAGCAATGTCTTTCTGCAGCTTCCTAATCTGAACAACATTTGCTTTATTTTCCACTTTCTCATGTTTCAACTGAATTTCCAATTTATCTATCAAAACCTGTAATTTATTAATCTTCACCATGGCTTGTAGTAAGTCTGAGTAGATGATATCGCTGGTCTGTTTATGAAGTTGAATTTTATCCGTAGTGTTGATTTTGTCTAACCGGATCTCCATTTCAGCCATCCTCTTGTCGCTTACCATAGCCAACTTAAAAGTATTCCTCTCAGCATCTCTAGCAGAGACCAGAGAGGTTTTCGAACTGTACAAACTTCTCACCTTTGGGAGCAAATTTCTCGTTTCCTCCATAGACAGTTTCCTCTTCTCCATGTAGCTAGTTTTGAGCTCTTCCTTTGACTTGAACACGTGGCATGATTCCGAACTGTCTACATCACCCTCCACATTTTCAAAAGAGAATTGACTTACTTGCACCGCTTTCATGGGAACTAGGGAAACCCTTTTGGAACCATCAGAAACTTCCTCATCTACAATTTCACCACTTTCAAGCAGCTTTGCCCTTTTATGTGGCCCCTCCTCATCTATATCCATACTCTCAGCTTCAGACAAACTCCTCTTGACCACAATACCAACACCTTCTGTTATTTTGGTCGCTGTGACCGGTATGGTATGTGTCTCTTCATCAGAATTTGACCTGTCAGTACACTGCAGCAAATTGGCCATTTCGGCTAACCCCTCAATAGCCTGATGCTCAAATGGTTTATTCTTGTTTGCCTGTTTTCTCAATGAGATCACCTGGTGGGGGTCGTAGTTCATATTTACATCTTTTATGAAATCCATATTCTCCATCAACTTTTCTACAAATGCCAGGGCACCTTTACCTTTAAAAATGAAAGGGCCGACTTTAAATGGAAATTTAATATTCGAAGATTTCTTGAAAGCACCAAAGTGCTCTTCCTCAGACAGCAATCTCTGCCTCATGAACTCTAGCGTGAAAATCCTTGGGGTCAAGAAGGAGGGTAGCCTGTAAGGCTGACCAGTAAAGCCATATATTCTTAACACTGTGTAACCTCTGTACAGGAACTAGTCCCCCAACCGATCTTCGAGTGACGACTGCATTAGGCATCTCATCTCGTCCAGGACACGGGGCAGGTCCTCATCAAATAACACTCTGTATATTTCGGACATGATCGAATTGGCAAATTCGACCATGTTGATTTGCTTGGGCAAATCAGAAGAACATAGATCACTTAAGAATTTCAATTCAGTAACATTAGAGCATAATAACATGTTAAGCAAGTATGTTTGAAACCTAAAGAACTGGACCTTGGGAAATTCAGTCAACTGAAGGTGGATCGCTTCGGCAAGGTACTCATCTAAATTAAGCACGGGGACTGACTGGGACTCAGGGCTTAAAGAATTTATTTTTAACAAGAAACCAAGCATAACATCACCTATACGACAATCATCATCTAGACCTAACACTTGACAGACCAAAGACATTACCAGTTGCACCTCAGTCTTAAAAATGTGCAAGGGGTAAGGTAAGAAAAGACCTTCAAGGGACTGACCTTCCTTCAGGATACTTGACAAGAATTGACAGCGACTTTCACTTTCGCAATTTTTGAAAAACTCAGCAAGGACAGATTTATTCACAGACTCACGATTTACAGGGTAACTTTCGGGCAGACTAAGGTTTTCTCTGACAACCGAAGCATCAATTTTACACAGTATTTTCGACGCGGACCGACTCACAATAATCCTTTGAGAGGGAGAATAGTTCACCGCACACCACTCGACGAATTCAGGGAAGTGGAGGGTTTGCTCAAGGGCGAAATGGTACAAAAAAGACTTGCATACATTCAGAACGTCATTCCTCTGTGAATAATAAGACCACAATTTCTCTTTGCTGCCGGACACGCTCCCTGTGGATAGGAAGGGGTCGCAGACGCCCCTGTGTCTGTCTACTAAAAATTCCTCTCTGTCGTCCGCGACCCGACCAGACACACGAACCTCTCTCCCTTGGTCCATTTCTTAATTTATAATGGTAATTGGACGAAGGAGTTACAGGGTTAAAGTCCTACTTGGCTTACTGTGGAGGCGCGTGTTCGAAACGTGCCTGGCACTGACAAATGGAAGCTCCCAAATCGCCAGGTCCTTTTCGTCGGGTCCCGAGCAAATAAAATAATCATTGGAGAGGTCAACCCGGCCTTTATAGGACCACACAATTCGCCACGTGGACAACATTTATTTTCCACAACCACCATTCACTCTTAACTGCCGTGCACTTCTATTTTTCGGCTTCATTTAAGACCCTAGATCTGATTTCTCTTTAATTTCTGGCCTTTGGATCGTGTGCCACGTACCCTATTCCACCAAGCGCCTTGGTGATAAACAACGTGCCGGTCTCCATCCCGGAATGATCTCCCATCGTCGATGATATCGCCTTTTATCATGAGCCGTTGGATCGGGTGACACGTAACGAATTCCGCTGGGCTCCGTCACTTTAACTATCGTGCAGCTTTGATCTCCGGAATCATCCTCAGCCATTGATGTGATACGCCTTCAACTCTCCACCGTCGGATCATATGCCACGTACCCAATTCCGCTGGGCACTACGGAATTATCCACCATGCTAGTTCACCCTCCGAAAATCATATCAACCGTTGATTTGATTCACTTTGATTTTCAACCGTCAGATCGATCACCGGCTAACTCATTCCGCTGGGTGCTTTAGGTTTATCGGTCGTGCAAGTTTTGGCTCCGGAATCAATTTCAATCGTAGATGCGATCCGACTTCGCCTCTCCGCCGTTGGATTGAGTAGCGTGTACCCGATTCCGCCGGATTGTGTCATTTTAACCAAGGTGCAACTTCACGAAGTGGATTGGATATAGACCGTGGATCTGCTCGAAACAACTTGATGACCGCTGATCTGTGCGCCCAATAAACGCCCGGTCAAACCTTTATCTTCCTTGCATCTCTGAGGAGCGGAGAGAATATCAGCTGTTGATTTTATCCCTCCTCCCATCGCGGCTTATGATATTCGGTGACTTAATCGCTTTTTTGGCTATGGCCCCATCTTGACTATATATCTTTTAACCAAAGTATCCAACCAACCATTATTTTTCTTTTCCACCATGGACTTTCACCCCCTTGACAAATAATGGTGTTAATAATAGGTTTTGATTTGGGTAACATACACTGGTATACCCAAAACTTATGTGGTTGGTAGTGAGCTTTTTGCTTATACCAATAAACAATCAATTATATATACACCCTACATACTTCTTTTCAGTGAAGATGAGCAATCACATTAAGAATTTAAAGTCCACTTCGCGCAAGCCAAGGCTTAATTGATCCTAAAATCATGGCGTCATTTTTCATGCTATCATCTCTTTGCAACTTTTGACTTTGAGGCAGTCGATAATACTGCATTATTATTTAGGAAAATTCTGAAGAACTTTTCACTAGTTTGAAACACCATCAAAATTTATCATCCGGTACGAACTTAATTTCTCTATTAATTGCTACTTTGACTACGATCGCTATTACAAAGAAATAAATAATGGATGCCAGCTGCAATAATACTCCTATCTTGGTAAAAAATTCTAAATCAGGTTTTGCAATTCTCCTCCCAGTTATGGTCTTTTCTATGGTATGATTCAAAACAAAAGCATATGCTATATGCTTTGAAAAACATTCTTGAACAATATTATCATAACCTTTTTCATAGCTTTGCATTGTCAAATGAAGAACCTTCAAAATAGTCTCAGAATTATCAATGCACGCTGCACCCTCACTTGTCTATATATAAAATCACCAGATATTATGGTAGGCGTTCCGCA
>LPNX010272410.1:574022-606818 GCA_001517045.1 Pseudotsuga menziesii | reverse complement strand
TATATACCAATGAATTCCAATCAACAAAACTTATTAAGTGCTATCCTTCATCATGAAAGGAGTTAATCAATTTTGCTTGGCGAACTTCTAGAGTTAGCAAAACAATATGTTAACTGGAAGATTGTTGTTATCGTTGATCATTGATCTCATGAGAGTTGAAGATCCCTTATAATGCCTAGTAGGGATTGACTGTGGCTCCCTTGCTTGGGGCAGTTCTAGTGAATCTATGGGTTAGGATGGGCGAATCTATGGTTTAGTAGGTGGGATTTCTAATTATATTTAAATTTGATTTCATATATAAAAGTGATTTGTTTGCTATCATTGTTATAAATGACATCATGAAATATTTTATGGATTAAATATTATTTCAATATTTTGTTGAATTTATTATAGAGACTTATTTACATGTATAATCAGCAAAGTCTTGCATATGTGACAACGATATTGTACCTAATAGTTGGAGGTTTTGGAACAATATATTGCTATGAATATCATTTGTTAAAGGAGATCGACATTTTCGATATAAATAATAATGTTGGATAATTATTTAAAATTTTTGTTTTTGTTGAGTTAGTGTTGCTATGGTTGCAACAATGAAAACCTTTTCATAAAAGTTCAATGGTCGGGTTTCACAATGACAAATCTCAACTTAGTAGCATATATCTCCATGCAATTACGATTATGCTCCCATCCAAATGCAAATGTTGTTGTTGAGGACATAGCCACGTCGTGGCTCTTGTTATTGATATCATCTATCAATCTTATTATATGAAATATATTTTTCCATTATGAAAATTTTGTTTATTGTTTCAAAGTTACATAAATTAAAAAATTAATTTTTATTTTTATTTAAAAGTTTAATAAAAATTTATTTATAAAAAAAAACTTTACACTAAATATAAAGATAAAAAATATGCTAATTTTTTTAATGACAAAAATATTAGTTAGCTAATATTATTTTGTTTAAAGCTCACCAATATAAGAAAGAGGACCCCAATCCTAAATTCCAAAAGAGGATTCAAGCTCTAAGTTCTAATATTAATTCATTCTACAAGAGGATAGCTCTAAGTTCTACTATTGATTCTTTCCACAAGCGTATTCAATTGATTCATTCCGCAAGAGGATAGCTCTAAGTTCTACTATTGATTCTTTCCACAAGAGTATTCAACTTCTCAGTTAAACTATTAATTCATTTCTTAATTGGACTCTAAACATTTTATCCTTGTGTCAGACATAAAAGTTTAAGCTTATTTAATTTGGTTTCATTTTTATTTAGATGAATATTCGTTTTCCACCTAAATATGTTGAAATAAACTAATTTTTTTTAAAATATTTTAAGTTTTCTATATTTTGAAATATTACTTTTTCACTAATTAATTGTATCTATATTTTGAAATATTACTTTTTCACTAATTAATTGTGTCTTCAACAATTTTATTTAAAATTGTTTTATTAAAGAAAAAGTCAAGTTTTGTAAATATTTTATTATATATTTAACATTATTCATTATATCATTTTTGTTTATATGTAAGATTAAAAAAAAATTCAATGTTTGTATATTTGTATATATATTTTTTATAAAATTAATTTAGAAGATTGGAATTCTTATCTTACAAAGCTTTATGATTCTCCAAATATCAAAGATAACATTCAAACCCTTCTTACAACCAAAATTTTTTTCTCGTTAGAAGACATAGATTTCGATGTTAAACACTTAACAAATGGAAAAGCTAAAAACATTGAAAGCTACCAAGCATAAATCTTAAAAATTAGAGGGCCTGTTCTCATCCCGCACATCCACAAACTCTTTAATCTAGCAGTCAAGCAAGTGTTTCCTACACTTTGGACTTTATGCCTCATTATTGCTATTTTCAAAAGTAATGATAAAAATGACCCATCTAATTATCAGACTATTATGACTAGCCCTCTCTTAGTTAAGTTATATGGTATTAACTAAAAAGAGAAGATCAATGAATGACTAGAAATGGAAGGTAAGTGGGCTAAAGGCCAAGCAGGTTTTAGAAGGAATCATTCAACCACAGTCCACCTCGTTACGCTTAGGATCATTGCAGAGGAATACCGTAATAATAAGTCTGACCTATTTTATTGCTTTGTAGATTTTAGAAAAGCTTTTGATACAGTGCTAGAAACACCTGGTGGAATAGGTTAGAGCAGCTTAAGGTTCCATTTGAGTTGAGAAATGCCGTGATAAGGTTATATGAAAAGGTCATTGCCAAGCTTAAGAATAATGAGGGGTGGAGAACGGATATAAATTGTAATATTGGAGTTAAACAAATTTGACCCCTCTCCCGTACCCTTTTTGGCATTTACATTGATAAGCTAAAAAAGTGTTTAGAAGAAGCAGGTTGTGCTGGTACAATCTTAGTTGGAATAGTTATCATCCTTCTTCTTTATGATGATGATGTTGTTCTTATGACAAAGCGTCATTCTAATCTCGATAAGCAATGAAGAATTTTTAAAGATTTTTTCTCTAACACGGGTATCACTGTTAACACCGGCAAGACAAAAATCATGATTATAAAATCTAAGAAAGACATCTATGCAAATTTTATTTATGATAATAAAATTCTAGAGGAAGTGACTTCTTACAAGTATCTCATAATTGATTTTTATCACAAGCTCAATTGGAACTATAGCATTGAGAAAGTGATTAATGGAGGGTGAAAAGTTTATTTTGGTCTTGAAAATAACTGTAAATCAACCAATCTGGTCATGTGGGATAAAAATAAGTTCGTCTTTGAAACTCTTGTCATCCATGTTATCTTGTATGGTTGCGAAATATGGGGGTGCAACATTTCTAGAGAATCTTGGAGGAAGATTGAGCAAATCCAGAAGCGGTTTATAATTTATAACCTCAAAATTAAAAGCAATACACCTTATTCTATTCTCCTCATAAAAGTGGATCTTTCCTCCATCGAGAGCATGGCTACGACTAGGTACCTGATATACAAGCATAAGATAAATGACATGAGAAACAAGAGACTTCCTAAAATTGCTTTAAACTTGAGTCAAAACCAACTACGGCTCAAGCGGTGTTGGTGTAAAGATACCATGGTTTGGTTAAACCATTGGGGCATTAATGAAAACGTCATTTTGCATAACATTGATATAATGTCTAAAATATTATTACTTACTTCTAAGTTTAAAGAGAAATTCTGGTGTAAGAAAATTTAGCGATTAAGAGAAAATTAAGATACTATAAGGAGGTCATTAATCACAACTTGGAAGATCAAAAGTATCTCTCAGTAGTAGCTAGCTCACATAAGAAAATTAATATAGCCAAGATTGAAACGAACTCTCATGCACTCCATAGCGAAACAGGGTGTTGGTCTATTTCTAAAACTCCATGGGCAGAAATGGTTTTCCATTTGTGTAAGTCTATGAGCGTTGATGATGAAAATCACTTTCTCTTAGAGTACCTTGCTTACACCCACATTAGATCTTAGTTTCATAGTATTTGATACAATACAAACCTTTGTAACCTCTTAACTTGCCAAAAGTATATTGAGCTTGGAAAGCTTCTTGGCAAGCTTTTTGAATACATCAACAAGATTTTAAAATAAACAGAGTATTATCCTTTTTAAGGTCGGATAGACCAAAGTTGATTTCAATGAACATTAATCATCATCATCATCAATTTTATTACTATTAAGTAACCACTTAAAAGTTGTGAATAAATTTTTTTATTTTTTTTACCATGAGAACAACAACCTCCCAAGAGTATATCCAACACCCTGCAAGCTAGATATACCAATAAATTGTGACTTAGAAGGGGCCAAGATGTCCCTAAGCCCACCTGGGTGAGCCTCTATCCCAAAGGTCGCCTACCAATGAGTAACCCTATCCTGTCGATTTTGAACCTATAACCTCCACAACTATAACACATGTCATTGAATCCACAACCAACCCTCAGCATCCCTATGTAACTTTGAATGCTACGACCAGGTGCCTTCCTAGCTGTATCCACGCTGGCTAATACTTTTTATCCAAAACGCTATACCTTTTTCCAAGTAGATGATAAATTAAAAGGCGCAGGAGAAACATATAACAGTAGCGTATATAACTGACCATGCCATCAGACTGAAGAGTGCGATGTCAATATGGATCGTGAACCGGGCCATTTGACCAAGGCGTTGGCTTTGTCAAATACTGTAGCACTTTCAAATCACTCTGGCTGCTTGGCATATTGGAGCAGGGCAACCGATCTTGTCACAACTAATACAACAATAAAATGTGGTACGAATCGACACCTGTCACTGCTCCGCCTAACTTCAAGAGTCACGCCGCCCCCGCGTATGCAAGGATAATCTGGGTCAAAGTTGAGATTTGTACACTCTGGGCATCACGTCCATCCTCCGCCTCAGAATGTTTTGAAACAGTCTTACTGTGGATTTCACCGAAACAAACACGCCCGATTCGAGCGGACGGGTGAAAGCAGAATGTTCGATAGGTACAGTCCGACCTGAAAGGAAACATCGTCGTTGATCCAAGGCACCTCCGTGGGAGCAAGTGTATTGTCTTGACTTCTGGCAATGCAAAAGGAAAGAAGGAGCGAGGAAAATCCGAGAAATGTGAAATTCGGGTTCAATTCTCAGAAAATAGCTTAAATTTCGGTTCTCTGGCCATTTTGGCAAAAAGCAATAGTTTTTGGTTGAAGAAACGGTAATACTCCGGAAGGATTCCGCAGTACCGCATAGTTGTCCTTCTTAGGTCAATCCTGTCGGTCTTCCGGGTATGCTTTGGGAATAACTTGCTTTCAAGTGCTTGAAAATTTAAAATTTAGCGAAATTTGATGGCGGCTTTGTTTTGAAGCTCGATGAATTGATCTTTATGGTTCTATGTGCGAGAAATTCTGTGGAAAAGCCTGGACTTCAGGGGCATTTAATGATTTTTGTTGAAGAAACGGTAATGCTCCGGAAAGATTCAGAAGTTCCGCACATTTGACTCTCTGAGGTGAAGCCTCACAGTTTCTGGGTATGTATCGGGAATAACTTGCTTTAATTTGCGTGACGCCTCACAGTTTCCGGGTATGTATCGGGAATAACTTGCTTTAATTTGCTGGAAAATTTAAAATTTACTGAAATTTGAAGGCCTTGTTTTAAGGCTCCGTGAATTGATCTTTACGGTGCTCTTTGTGATAAATTCTGTGGGAAAACAATAATTCAGGGACATTTTATGTGTTTTGCTGCAGAATTGTGGAATGATCTCGTGTAAGTTGCCTTGATGGCTATTGCGGTCTTCGTTCTTACTTGAAGTTTGGCTAAAGCTTTTGACAGAGGTTCAGTTTCAACGCATTTAAGTGAATTCCGTGGTGGAATGTTCTATTCGAGGAGGCTGTAGCAAGAAAGTGTTCTTGCTGGGACTATTTATGTCGGCAAGTTAATAAAGTTGCCGGGAGAGTAGGAATTGGCTCGGAAATCGTTAATTAGTGGGGGCAATTTGACAGGAATCAGTAAACTAAGCTTTCGATTGGAACGCTTTTATAAATTTCCGTGAAAGATCGGTCGATTTAGAACTCAGGCAGGTAAAATTCTGGTTTGTGGTGTGGAGGGGAGGCACCTGCTGCTGCAGTTCAGTCTAACAGTCCAGTAATGGCTCACACAGCCCAACCTGCTTTGGACGGCAATATTCCCGGCGTTCTTAGTCATGGAGGCCGGTTTGTGCGGTATGATGTTTATGGTAACATGTTTGAAATTACCGCAAAATACATCCCTCCGCTATTTCCTATTGGACGAGGGGCATACGGTGTGGTCTGGTAAGTTTGTTTCTCTGCTTTCGCTATTCTTTTGAGCGTTACAGAAGATAGTCGAACGTATTTCCACTTCTTTAAGTGAAATAGATGGTCTTAAGAATTTTTTTTCCAAACACAGTAGTCTATCATGATTAGCTGGGTGGGGGAATTGTTATATTCAGCAAATCACAGAAGTTTAGGAGCTTAAAACATCATTGTGTAAGTTGTAGCCTGGAAGCCTTTTTTTTAACCTAATGATTTCTTTAGTGTTGGGGACCTGGAGTCACAATAAGTACAGTTTACCGTTCTAGCGAAATAAGAGAGGACCATAGCTTTTTTAATACGTCAAAGGATGAAAAAGAAGAAGCCTTGATTTGCTAAGCCACGTGTTAATGAGTCCAGTACCCTAAATCTTTGCACTGGCCAATGGTTGGGAATTCTCTTGCGACTCCATTAGAAATGAGCCAAGAAATTAGCTTTTGTTACCAGGCAACGCACATTTCATGAAGGAGAAAGCATAACAGCCTTTGAGGCCGTGTGCTACAGAGAGTGGACATTCATACGATAAGGGGCTTATAACGATAGAAGGTAAGCTCCCATCATAGTTGCATGAAGTCTTTTAGAAGCAGGCACTATGGTTAATGAGCATTAAATTTGTGGTTCACAGTATCTAAAGATGCATAAGGGCCAAATCTCCCCGAGTTTTAGGAGGAAATGTTAGTACCCTTGGCTGCTCCTGTTTTCTCCATAAGCAGATTCTATAGATAGATCAACAAGCGAGGTTGATCTGTCTTAGAAAAATAGTGGTAAATACAGTCAAGATAGTATAGGGACTACCCTGACAGGTTGTGTTTGGTATGACCGTTGACAGGGTCATTTTCTTGCTCAATAACTAATTATAAAGCTGACAACCTAATTCAAAAGTACTTGTTGTCTTTTAAATATCTCTACAGTTGGGATTCTGGATTTTGAAGCAGATGGTTTTGTGTACATGTTATTTTTCTTTTCACTTGCAGAAGCATGATTTTACTTTTCATTTCAAGGGTGATGGTTTTCTAGCATTTCCATTGTTGGAATTTCCCATAGATGGATTTTAATGCAAATTAAGAAATTCCACTTCAACCTTGAGGGTTACCAGATCTATTTCCTGTGAACTTTCAACTTTAGGGCTGAATCTGAATTATAAATTACAGCAGTATATATTTCACTTCTGTTCAACCAATTATATAAGGCATCCCAAAAAAAAAGTACTGACAAGAATTGTACTTCAAAAGTACATGTTGTCTTTTAAAGTTTTAAATATCTCTACATTTGGGATTCTGGATTTTGAAGCAGATGGTTTTGTGTACATGTTATTTTTCTTTTCACTTGCAGAAGCATGATTTTACTTTTCATTTCAAGGGGGATGGTTTTCTAGCATTTCCATTGTAGGAATTTCCCATAAATGGATTTTACTGCAAATTAAGAAATTTCACTTCAACCTTGAGGGTTACCAGATCTATTTCCTGTGAACTTTCAGCTTTAGGGCTGAATCTGAATTATAAATTACAGCAGTATATATTTCACTTCTGTTCAACCAATTATATAAGGCATCCCAAAAAAATAAGCACTGAACAATTGTACTTCAAGGGAAATATTTCCAGCCCTTAGGGCACACTTCGTTGATGTTTCTCCATGGTTCCACATCGGGAAAACATTCTGCAGACGTTCTCCCACAGGGTTCATGTGTATTGATCAATGGCTAGAGGAGGATGGCCCTGGCGTAGCCTTGATTAGTCATGTGTATTGACTATGTGTATGAGGCTCGAGATGTTTAGGCTTGATTAGTCATGTGTATTGACTAAGAGTGAATAAGGTTAGAGGTCACATTGCATACTCTATGTGGGAGTGCTCTGTGAGGGAGGGATCTATTCTGATTAGAGTGAGTTGACTTGTTTATTTGATAGGGAATCTTATCCCCTTGAGGAATTTACAAAGTCTAATCTAATGTTGTATTTGACATGGGTCTAAGAAGGACTTCTTAGAGTATGGTCAAATCAACATTAGAGCTCTATGTGGGAATAGACGTGCATGTGAGGAGATGAACATCAACGAGGACAACTTTTCTATGATGAAGAAATAACCAAGAGTCAAAACAAACCATTGAAGAAGTCCTAGATAGCATTGAAGAAATCCTAGAAGAAAATGAAGGCAAGAAGACAAGTCGGCCTAGAAGAAAGAACAAGTGTGCCCCAACAAAGAAGACAAGTCGCCCAATTCAGGAAAAAGTCAAGTGAACAGAGGAATATAAATAAAGTGCTCACACACTTCATTGTCACCAACACAACATCTTCTCTTCTCTCTCCACTTATGTGCACCTCCACAGAAGGCCTAACAAAGGCAAGAAGCATAGTTTTTGGGTTCTCTTATTCTCTTATTCTCTCTAAGAAGTTCGCTACCCTTGTTAGGGCTTCTTGTGAAGGAGGGCAAACCTCTCTTGTGTTAGGGTTCGACTTCATGAATGGCATTGTACTTGAATTGGATTGATTAAAAGTTTGCTGGGTTTTCTCCCTATTGGGTTTCCCAAGATAAAATCTTTGTGTCTCTTGTGCATGGCAATCTTTCTATGATCCTTGTTTTTGCTGCAATTTAAGTAGATATTTTCAAGTGTGCGATTATTCAATGAAACTGTGGGATGAAATGAATCATGAAATATCATTGTGAAATAATTGTCAAGATTTGAAAATTGGATTAAAATTCAACATGGTATCACAATAGCTTTGAAAGACACCCATCTAGCAGCTTTTTGCCCTAAGTGTGGAAAGTAGGTCTTCTAAGTTTGGACACTTCCAACCTATAAGCTCTGGCTCGATCTTAGTGTTTTGGAGGTCCTTTAAGGAGAGCACATCTATTTGTGGAGTCAAATTTCAATTTTGACCTAATTTTTGGGTCTAGGGTTTCTGGATCAAATTTTTCAGATTTTTTCAAAATGGTGTCTCGTCTCAGAGTAGAAGATAGGTTGGATGGTGCTTCAAATTTCAGATCATGGAAGACAAGAATACTCTTCATCTTGGATGAAAATGAGATTCAAGATAAATAAAGAAATATATCTCAGTACCTGAAGATGCTAAGGAGAAAGCCAAATACAAGAAGAATGAAGCAAAGGCCAAGCGAATCTTAATAGATTATATAAAAGATCACCTGATTCTACATATTGCTGAGTTGGAGATTGCCAAAGCAATGTATGATACCTTAGTAGGATTGTTCGAGAACAAATACACTAGCTGGAAGCTAGCCTTGAGGAATCAACTCCATTGTATGAAGATGACCAACTCATATCCAGTTGCTACTTACTTTATGAAGGTCTCCCAGTTGAGCGATCAACTTAAAGCCATTGGAGGTATTATTGATGATGTAGAACTTGTTATACTAACTCTTAATGGACTTCCTTCCTCATGGGAGTCATTTGTTCAGAGTATTTGTGGAAGAGAAGAGTTACCCAAGTTTGATTGACAATGGGTCGATTGTGTTCAAGAGGAGGCCAAAGCAATGTTATCAGCACTGAACTGGTGGTCGAACCAATCGACCCTGGGAACTGGAACCGCACCGGAACCGGAAAAAAACCAGGAAACAAACCGGATCAAAAAACCGGTTGAGCAAAATTACATAAACATTCATATTTTCAAAAAATACATATATATCCATGTGCATCCATGTGAATTCAAACCATTATATACAAATATGCAAAGTTTCTCATGTATATAGCAAGTAAGAGTGTATAAAGCCAAAATAACATCAACTACAAATACATATATAAAGAAAATAACATCAACAAAGAGGTTATAAATGGCCTCTAAAGTCAAAATATAAGCATATGACTGCAGTCTAGACTCTAGACTCTACAATCTAATGATTATAATAATATATCAGAATTATCTGAGTCCTCATGCTTAGACTCAGAGTCATCATCTACATCCTCAACATGAGCATGGCTTGACTCCTCTAGGCTTGAAGGCACTTCTCTAACTGCAACATCAATGTTCACATCCTCTTGTTGTGGAAGAGGGCCCAAGTCCATCCACAACTAAATGTGATTGATATGGAGGGTGGGAGCCTCTTTTAATAACATTAGAAGGGTTGTGGGTCAATTAAATAGCTCTCACATGGACCCTATTTTTTATTTTATTGAAAGAATTTGAAATTAGTTGTTTTTGGGGGTCCTTGGCGTTTTTGTACAAAACCGACCAGTTTTGTACTGAACCGGCCGGTTTGGAGAAAACCAGGTGGTTTTGTACGGAACCGGCCGGTTCAGTCTTGAAACCGGCCAATTTCGTATGGCACTGACAAAAAACGGTTTGAGTGTGTGATTTGACTCGGTGAAACTTGTAAACTGGTCCAACTGGTGGGTTTTTTCAAAACCGGTTGGGTTTTGATAACATTGGGCCAGCGTATTGTCCAAGAATAATTTACAGAGACCTCAGGATGGAGAAAATCAGGCTCTTGCAGCTCATGCAAGAAAATGATAAGGAAGAAGAAACTTTAGGAAAATAAATATAGGTGGAAGATCAACTCCAACTCAAGAACAAAGAGAGAAGGATCTTTCAAAAGTCAGGTGTTTCAGTTGTTAGAAATTTGGTCTCTTTGCTTATCAGTGTCCTCAAAAGAAAAGAAGGGGAAAGCAACATGCATCACTAGCCAGTGTTGATGAGCCTCCATCAAAGAAGAGTCAAGACAAAAGAACATAAGCTTGATAAAAGATTGTAGATGAACTTCGGAAGGAGTATTTCTTCTAGTACACTCAAATGTATCCACAACAATGACAATATCAACTCTAGATGGTGTCCTATACTATGTGACTATCATTGGTGATCTACTTCATGAAGACCAAGGTTGAAGTCTTCAACATGTTCCAGAAGTTCGAGGATTAGATAGTGTTACCAGGCAAACTAGCAGGGCTAGTGCCTAGTAAGCAAATGCAAGGAAAGTGACCCAATGTCACCTCAGTCATACCTCCGCAACTACTTTGGAGTGTCATAACCTTTGAGGGGAGAGCCCTTGAGATATCCTGTAAGACACTTAGACAAAAGAAACGAGATCTTCTATGCAATATTGTCAGACCAGTGCCATTCATTAATCATAATATGTAAGTTAACCAAATTATTGATGGCCCAAATCAAGATGTTCTTCACTAGTGTAACCAATAGGATATCAATCTTTCATGTATCATTTACTTTCTATCAAGATCATTCATTTACCATCATTGAACAAGTTGCAAATAAATTACAATTTTATTATTCCATTTACCACCATTGAACAAGTTGCAAATACATTACAATTGAATCATTCCATTTACATATCATAGCAATTGGCAACTTGTATTAGGCTAGTAGTTCACTGTAGGCCTATTGTATAAGCCTTGTTATATGCACAGCAGTCCTAGTTTAACCAATGAAAAGCACACTCATCCACTATACCAATTTGCATTGACAATTTAATTGCGACTTTATCCTTTTAGGCATGCAAAACAGTGAAGGACAGTCCTAATTTACCAATGAAAAGTACCTTCATTTATCATGCAAAATTGCCAATTCACCCACTATTGTTTAGGACTGATTTGATCCTTTTAGACATGCAAAACAATAGTAAAACAGTCCTATATTTACCAAAGAGGAACACTGTCAGTTATCATGCTGAATTACCATATTATTCACTGGTTAAGGTCTGTTTTTTGTTGTTTTTGTGGGCAGAAACAAGCTGTTGGAGAGGGACAGGACAGGCAGCCCTAGGATAGTCCTGTAAAGAAGGTAAAGGAGGGCTGACAACAACCTTATTTGGCTTCCAAATGGAAGGAAAGAGGCTGCTAGGACTGTTTTAGTTTAGGATAGGGTTTAGTTAGGGTTTTAGGGTTAGATTTTTAGGGTTTTTAATTATTTTAAGGTTTTTTAGGGCTCCTAGAATTTTGTCCTAAGCTTTTTTAGGACAAAAAGGGCAGGCCGAATTTGTAGGGAAGAGGGCCGAAATTGTAGGAAACCAAAAAAATGAAAATTTTGTTTTTGGGTTTATAATATTTTTTTACTGTTTTTAGGTTTTAAGGGCTTACTAAAATTTTTCTCTAGGGTTTTCAGGGACAAGGAAGGCAGGCCATATTTTTTAGGGAAGAAGGCCGAAATTTTAGGGAGGCCTGAAAATGCAAAAAATGCAATTTTTGGATTTTTAGGGTTTTGAACATAAAATTGCAGACCTAAATTTAAACTTATTCTACCATGGAAATGCAAATATAAACATATGAAAATGCAATTTAGTTGTAGATGAAGATAAGCCAAGGGTTTTAAGGTTTTATCCTAATCCTAGGGCTTCAAGGAAGGTGACCAACTTTCTTCTTGAGATGTTCTTTCAAAGTTTGGCCAACTAGGGCCTTCTCTAACAACCGCAAGAGCTGGTTAAAGGAAGCCTAGCTTGGGAAAAACTCAGAGACCTAAGGTCCAAGCTTTAAAAGACTCCATCTTGAGGATGTCCTTCCAATACTATGGTGACAAAAGGCTGAAAAATGACCTAGTTTAGACAAAATGCAGCATTAATGGCTACCATTCAACCGTAAATGAGTATCATTTATCAACATTTAACAAAGAGAAATCAAGAAAAGAGCGTAGATACCTCCTTGTGCATGTGTTAAGCAAACAATTCTAGCATCACCTTAGTATAGAGCATGAACCAAAGAACTTCAAGAGATTTGTCTTCAAGCAAGAAAATAATTTCTCTTCAAGAGGGGTGCATCACATCCAAGAGCCCTAAGAAGGGTAAAAAAGTAACATAATGTTTTATCCCACTTGTCTTATGTTCAAATGAAGTGAGGGGAGGCCTATTTATAACCTTCTCACACTCACTTTACAAATATATCTAGGCCTTTAGAATGTTAATTTCAAATTATAAAATGTCAACTTAAAATAATAACAAAAATAATATAAAATAATCCAGTCTATGGGTAATTTGGGGCATTTTCCCCCGGAGATTACCCAAAATGACAAAAATAGCTAGAAATAAGCAAATCGCTTCGAATAAAAGGTTGGAGTGAGTTGGAGGGAGGGCGTCATGCCCCATCTAATCCCATGAATGTTGAGAATCCTTAAATGCGCTCCCCAAACTAGTAGAATGACTTGGTATGGAGGATGACGTCATCATGAAAACAACCCAAGGAGAGAGGGCGCCAATGTGTAGAAGGAGCAAGAGTGGTGTCTGAGGTGACTATGAAGAGAGACCCAAGTCTCACAGCTGAAAAAAAGGTCATTGGTGCAAGGAAACAAGTGTGGGGTCATGTGACCCAGAGATCAACCCCTAGGAGCTCTAAACACCAACCCTAGGGTTAAAAACCCCAACAAAGGGCAGTTAGCAGTGCCATTAAGCCATAGTAATCCTAAAGGAAGGACCAAAGGGTCTGACCATAACCACCATTGCTGAATAACACTCCTCCTAGTCAGAAAAGATGGCCTCTCTCTCCCTGGGGCACATCTGAAGGTGCGATGGTTATAGGTGCAGCGTAACAAAGGCTCCAGCTGTAGGATGAGTACTCTTCCTGGGAGTGCTCGAGAACCTGTGAATCTTTTGGTACCTGTAGACCTACACACATCAAATATCCAAGGAGACCAACAACATCATGAGGCAGACACTTCCGTCCTGTCTTGCTCATTATCAATGAAGCACCACTCGCCCAAGACTCGTGAGTCTGGGCGAGTCAACCTCCAAGCTGGGTACTCGTGGAAGACTCATTGTTTGACTCGGCAAGCTTAGAGGGACTCAGTAAATACTAAACTCGCAGGGACTCGACAAATTCGCAGATACTCGGAGTGACTCGGCATGGACTCGACTTGCAGAGAAAATAGTCCCCGTGATGTAGTGTCCTCCAGCAAAGTAGGGTTCCCATGCTAGTCGTCTGTAGGGCCAATGCTTGGCGCAGGTACAATGGAGATTGCAGGGAGACTTGCCGCTATTGATTCGTGAACCATTCATGGACTGTTGGATTTCACAGTATTGTCCATTCATGGACTTGCCGCTATTGATTCGTGAACCATTCATGGACTGTCGGATTTCACAGTATTGTCCATTCATGGACTTGTCGCTATTGATTCGTGAACCATTCATTCATGGTAGAGTATCGCGATGGGTAGCTTAAGCTTAAACATGAACTCTTTTAAATTTTAGATATGCCATAATGTAGGGATTAAAATGCAAGAAAAAAGCATTATTCTAATCAATCTTTCCATAACAGCACTGTGAGAAACCGCAGAAGATGATGTTACGCATAAGTTTTAATATAAACTTTATATCCATTATAATCTAAATTATATTATAATTATAATTTATAACTATTTTTTAACATTACACTATTGGTAAATAATCTGTAATTTACCTTTTTATTTATATTATAATATCATTAATTAAATTAAATTAATTGTAAAATCTAATATAATACTAATATATTATAATTGTAATATAGAGATTAAAATATAAATAAAGTGTTAATTAACTTTAATTATAATATATTAAAATGTTAATTAACTTTAATTATAATATATTAATATATATTTTAATTATAATATATTAACTTTAATTATAATTTATTAACTTTAACTTTAATAAAATGTATATTAACTTTAACTTTTAATTATAATATAATATATAGTGGATTAACTTTAACTTTATATTTTAATTATAATATATTAACTTTAACTTTAACTTAAATCAAATGTATATTAACTTTAATTATAATATATTGAAATGTTAATTAACTTTAATTATAATATATTAATATATATTTTAATTATAATATATTAACTTTTTATTTATATTTTAACCTATATATTACAATTATAATATATTACAATTATAATATATTAGTATTATATTAGATTTTACATTTAATTTAATTAGAAGTTAATGAAATTAATGATAGTCAAACTTAATTTAAGGACGAATCTCAATAAGAAATTTGAACTCTTATTACCATTAACTTCTTTTGTGCCCAAAATTTAGTGTATTTTAAGTTTTTTCCAATTTGCCGAGTCTTGCCGAGTCTGTCCCAACTCTTTCCCGAGTCGACGAGTCACATGCCAGCCGAGTCTTTGCCGAGTCCGAGTCGTGCAACATTGCTCAATATATAGATATGAAAAACAAACTGAATAATAAGCAGACTAAATGTAGACAATATGCAAACATGAAAGAAAGACAAATGCAATGCAAAGGTAACGACATATGCCTAAACTCAAATGAAACTAAACCTACCTACGCTAAACATAATAACCAGAATGGGTTAAGTGAAATCATACCACCAATGTAGCTAGCTGAGTAAGCAATTCATACTTGATCCCTTTCCTTTGTCTCTAGGTACAATCCATGATAAGATTTCATTGATGATATGTTGAGTACGTAACAGGAGCTTCATCTGGATGGGAAGGAAAGTTGAATCACTGTAGGAACCTGGAAGGCTTGAAATTGTTGCCACAAAGAAGGATTGCTTTCATAGGATTCATTTATCCATGCCTCTATTGGGCTTGTGTATGGGATATCTCCGTCACACGTTTCCATTGAGAAAAGAATTTGCCAGAGACTTATCCACAAATATTGAACTTGGGAAACCATTTGAAAAGATGGACCTTGTCGATCTTTACAGGCTAGCTGCCATCTATCCCTGCACTTGCTCACACATCTTTGGACACACAAGAACATGTTTCATCTTTGTAGTAATCATGTTAGTATCCCTACTAATCTTTAAAATTTTGAAATTGTTAGCCACACAATTTATGCCTACACATTTCAAGTGAAAAGATAAACAATAGAAATCCTGACAATGTGAAAGGAATATTATACCTGTCCACATACGTGTATCGGTTTTCTTGAAATGCATCGTTGAAAATTTATCGATACTGGCCAGAAAAGACTGATCAACTTCTACAAAACTTGATGCAAGATAGTGCTAGAAGAACTGATTTGGGGACATCATCAACTAGAAGGTAGTGGGAACCTTTTGCATATGGCAGTCAACAACATGAACTGCATCTTGTATTACTCCATCATCAAGCAATGCAACAAAATGGTTGATCCATTCCTCATTGATGACAGAGAAGACTTCTTTTCCCACACATGTGCGAGGGGGAGAGTCCACTATGGTGTTACAAGGTCTTGAAGAATTGTATATTGATGGACCAAGGAACTCCCAGTAATTGTTGTCTTCTATATCCTTGTAATTTTCTTCCAAGAGAGCCAAAATATCATAAGAAACCGCAACTTGAGGATATGGAGAACTCACCAATTCTTCAGTTTCTTCAACTAGGGTTTCTTGGTCTTCATTTTCTGGAGGAATTTCACTTTCATCTTCAGGAATCCCTTCATCTTCGGACATAAGGGCTATGATGTCAATGACCAAGTCTTCAACAATGACTTCTTTAAGCAAACCTTCCGAACGTTGATCTCCATCATAAACTTGGTCATCAAGGAGTGCTTCATGCTCTTTTGAGACCTGTTTGTAAATATGCTCATCCTTCATAATCTTCAGGATTTCTTCCTTAGCGTTAGGATCCCACTGATTGCAGAATGCTTCAACCAGTTGTAGATAGGAAGATATCCCCTTAAGAGGGAGTCCATCGCACCAAGCGTCCACATCCCGGTTCCCTCCCAGACCGAAGGACATTACAAATAACTGCATCATGGTATCCTCATCTGTGATATCCCATGCCACAAGAACTTCTTTGAACTTAGTAACGTGTGCTGTAATTGTATCTTCACCCTTGTGGAATGTCGGAATAGATTTAAAGCAACGATGCTTGTCAAACTTATTCGGGTATCCTGGAATGTTTCAGCAATCAAACAGATCGAGAATCCCCATATCTTCTGCTTGAGATTTCTTGCTTTGAACTTCTTTATCTTTTCTTGAGTGGAGTCGCCTATAAAGTTACCTTTAACACAATTTTATGAAATGACAAAGCAAAGCATACCTCTTGGTCTTGTTCTTGCAAAGCACTTGATTTTATTTTCTTCAGTGGAGTTGCCAAGAGAGACTTGTTAGGTTAAACAAATCTCACCAAAGTACATAACAAGAAGCATACTTGATTGATGGGATGAGTTCTTTGTGGAATTGCTAGATAAGCCTGCAAGATTAGTCCTTTCTAGAAAAATATATGCAATCATGAAAACACGGACTTAAGGCTTACCAACAATGTCGTTCTTGCTTGGATAAGTCACCTCAACAAGCTTGAGGTTCCCAACAACGACGCCAAAAATGTTACCGGACAAACTAAACTAGCAGGGCTAGTCCGATAAGCAAATGTAAGAGAAAGTGACCACTGTCACCTTAGTCACTTCTCCAAACTACTTCAGAGAGTCGGAACCTCCAAGGGGAGATCCCTTGTTGCAAAGCTGTGAACACACTTAGACACCAAATTATACCTTCTATGTAAAGGGTTAGTGACCAGTGCCTTTGAGGAATGAAGACATACTATAGGAATATGAATATTGTAAGTGCAAATCAGTATATCAATTTCATTTATTAATACATCCACTCATGATAGGTAAGTAACCAATTCCAACATTAGATCATGCATATACCATCCAACAAATATAAGGTGTCATTCATTTAAGTGTAAGCACAAGTACACCAATAAATTATGACAGTATGGCAATGGCAAAATAAACAGTAAGGAAATGCCTCAATACAATGATTCAATGTTTTAATCATAACCAAGCTTGGAGCATTTAACTTCTAGCAAATTAGATCATTCCTTCAACTCTATTATGCATCCATATATAGAACCAAACACTTTCAAAAGATCAGTATATCTTATGGACAAAGTACTATGTTCACATGCCAATTATGTATACAACCATTCACCAATAACAAAGTGAAAATCACCAGCAGTTGACAATAGTGGACAGTTTGCAAGTGACCATATATATAGCAGCAACTAGTGTTCAAACAGTGGTCATTTCAAATTAATTTTATATATGGTTAGTATGGTAAGTGAATAGTAGTTGAGGCCAGCTTGTGTTATCTGCTCACAAATAGTAATTGAAGTTAAAATTTGCTAACCCTATAACTCATTATTTGTTGTCTTTTTGCAGGTGCTTGGGACTGTCAAAGAAATGACAGTCTGCAATAAATTGCAGACTTTGGAGCAGCAATAATTAGGGCCGCCCAATGGCTGGAATGGCCTAACTATGGGCTGAAAAAGGGAGGCCGAGATCCTATAAGCACAAGGTGAGGGTGGAGGAGGCCCAAAGGGACAAGGCTGAGGCTGGAGAAGGGCTGGCCGAGGCCTAGGAAAGGAGGCCAAGGGTTTAGGTCTAGGGCTGCTAGGTGAGGGAAAAGGAGAGGGCTTTGGGACTGTTTTGGTTTAGGATAGGGTTTTGTTAGGGTTTTAGGGCTAGATTTTTTGGGTTTTAATTAATTTTAGGTTGTTTTGGGCTTCTAGAATTTCTCCCTAGGGATTTTTAGGACAAAAAAGGAAGGCCGAATTTGTAGGGAAGAGGGCCAAAATTTTAGGAGATTTTTTTTTGATTTTTTAGGAAAAAAATATTTTTAGGTTTTTTTTGGTTTTTACTGTTTTTAGGTTTTTAGGGCTACCTAAAATTTTGTCCTAGGGTTTTTAGGGACAAGGAAGGCATGCCGAATTTGTAGGGAAGAAGGCCGAAATTTTAGGGAGGCCCAAAAATGCAAAAAATGCAATTTTTGGATTTCTAGGGTTTTGAACATAAAATTGCAGACCTAAATTTAAACTTATTCTACCATAGAAATGCAAATATAAGCATATAAAAATGCAATTTAGTTGTAGATGAAGATAAGCCAAGGGTTTCAAGGTTTTACCCTAACCCGAGGGCCTCAAGGAAGGTGACCAACCTTCCTCTTGAGAGGTCCTTTCAAAGTTTGGCCAACTAGGGCCTTCTTTAACAACCACAAGAGCTGGTTAAAGGAAGCCTAGCTAGGGAAAAACTCAAAGACATAAAGCCCAAGCTTTAAAAGACTCATTCTTGAGGACGTCCTTCCAATACTATGGTGACAAAAGGCTGAAAAATGACCTAGTTTAGACAAAATGCAACATTAATGGCTACCATTCAACCATAAATGAGCATCATTCATCAACATTTAACAGAGAGAAAAGAGTTTAGATACCTCCTTGTGCATGTTTTCAGCAAACAATTCTAGCATCACCTTAGTATAGAGCATGAACCAAAGAACTTCAAGAGATTTGCCTTCAAGCAAGAAAATAATTTCTCCTCAAGAGGGGCACATCACATTCAAGAGCCCTAAGAAGGGTAAAAAAGTAACATAATGTTTTATCCCACTTGTCTTATGTTCAAATGAAGTGAGGATAGGCTTATCTATAGCCTTCTCACACTCACTTTCCAAATATATTGAGGCCGACATGCCTTTAAAATGTCAATTTCAAATTATAAAATGTCAACTTAAAATTATAACAAAAATAATATAGAATAATCCATCTATGGGTAATTTGGACATTCCCCCCCCGGAGATTATCCAAATGGACAAAAATAGCTAGAAATAAGCAAATAACTTCGAACGAATTGTTGGAGTGAGTTGGAGGGAGGGTGTCATGCCCCATCTAACCCCGTGAATGTTGACAATCCCTCAACGCCCTTCCCAAACTAGTAGAACAACTTGGCATGGAGGATGACGTCATCACGAAAACAACCCAAGGAGAGGGCGCTAGTGTGAAGAGGGACTAGGAGTGGTGTCTGAGGTGACTATGAAGAGAGACTAAGGACTTAGAACTGAAAGAAAGGTAACCGGTGCAAGGAAACAAGTGTGGGGTCATGTAACCATAGATCAACCCCTAGGAGCCCCGGACACCAACCCCAGGGTTAAAAACCCCAACAAAGGGCAGTTAGTAGTGCCATTAAGGCATAATAATCCTAACGAAGGACCAAAGGGCCTGGCCATGACTACCACTGTTGAATAACACCCTCCTAGTTAGAAAATATGGCTTTTCTCTCCTTGGGGCACATCTGAAGGTGTGTTGGGTATAGGTGCAGCGTAACAGATAGAAAACTTGACAAAGAAGAAGATCAAGGTTTTGTAGGAGTGTATACCTCCAAGGACTTCAATAATCTTTGTAAGGAGGCATGGATCTAGAGGGAGTCAAGAAGCAACATAAGTTGTACAATAAGTTTTTATTTTCTAATTAGTTAATTCTTGAGTAGACAAGAGTGAGTCATATCTCTTGAATGAACAAGCGAGAGTTATTTCTCTTGTGGTGATCAATACACAGTGAGAGTCAGGAGTCTGAGATTCGGTGAGTCATATCCATAGGCTAGAATGCATTCATGATACTTTGTAGGATGCAGAGAGGCATGCAGCTCCCAGTGGTACTTTGAGGGAGAGCAAAAAACCTTAGAGGTTCTCGAGTTATTTGGTATTGATGAGTCACATCATTGATTTCCAGTTATGAGGAGGCAACAAGCTAAGAGGCTTGAAAGGATGCCATAATGGATGAGTATAGTCCATCATGAAGAATGATGTGTGGGAGATTGTTTCAAGACTTGAGGGGTAGTCAGTGGTGACTTCCAAGTGGATCTATAAGATCAAGCATGCAGTCTAGATTGGATATGGAGTTAGCTTGTATGTAGGCTCATAGAGTCATGGATGGGATTTGCAGTGCAGAAGGAAGCAGGTTTCTTCAGTGCAGGATACTCAAATGCAGAGAAAGCAGAACATTTAGATGCAGAGAGTGCAGGATACTCAGATGTAAAGGGAGCAGAGTGTCCAGATGCAGATGGAGCAAGCTACTTAGGTGCATATGGAGTAGGTGCTCCAGCACAGAGGGAGTAGCTGTAGCATAGTTTGTTGATGATGGAGGAGGTGCCTCAGTCAAGAGTACCTCCCCCACCAAGAGGAAGTTGGTCTGTGAGTTCAAAATGAAGGATCTTAGCCTGATGGATTATTTTTAGGGATTGGAGGTGTGGCAGAGATCAAGTGAGATCTTCCTCGATTAGGGGAAGTACATAGATAAGTTCTTGAGCATATTCGTTATGATGGACTACAAGTCCATGGCTACAACTATGATGACAAATTTGGAGAAACTGACTGATTCTGCTTCAGATTCAGATTTAATAGATCCCACTAAAAACAAGCAGACAAATTTAAAGAAACTGAGTGATTCCGCTTCAGATTCATATTTGGTGGATCCCACGATGTACAGACAATTGATTGGGTCCTTGATGTATTTGGTTAACAACAAACCAAATATTTTCTTTGCAGTGAACACCCTAAGCCAATCTATGGTTGAGTTGAGGCATGTACATTGGGTTGCAGCAAAGCATGTGTTGAGGTACCTATGTGGTACAATTGGATATGGTTTGAGATATGTCTTAGGTGGTGAAGTGAAGCTACAGGGTTATGTAGATTTTGACTAGGCAGAGAGTGCAGTGGACAGAAAGAGCACTGTGGGGTGTTGATTCAGCTTGGGATTAGCCATTGTATCTTGGTTTAGCTGGAAGCAAACTTCTGTCACACTCGGTATAGCAAAAGCATAGTATTATGCATTTAGTGTTACAAGTCACTAAGCAGTGTGGCTTCGGAAGCTTCTTGTACATGATATCACACAATGTGTAGCTACCCTCTAAAGGTATCCCATTCAGGATGCTAGAGGTGAGGTAGCTAATCGGTGACACCGCAAGGGCCTCGTCCACTACGGGTAAAGGGTAGTTGTCACACCGGACGGGCTCTCGTTACTTTATATCAATCCAGAGAATGGCCAAGGGGGAGACCTTACTAGCCTAAGAGGCTATCCCACTTACTCAAGACACTCCTAGGGTTTGAACTTTGACAATGTATAAGAGAGGAGAGATAATGAGTGGGTAAGACTAGATCTATCAAATTAGAGTGGTATGGAGATTAGGGCCAAGTTGGGGAGGCTTAGTAAAGATAGGAAAATAACCCAACTTGGATGAGATTGTACCACAAACGAGTTAAGGAAATGGATCTAGGGAGATCTAGCCAAATGAAATGAAACCCTTAAGGGACCCACCTAGGGTTTTTGCATAAGTGGACAAAGTGGACCCAAAAGAGCAGATCAGGGCATGAGATGACTAGATTGGGGTGCTTGTAGGTTGGATCTATGATTTTGAGGCGGTTCCAAGCATACCCATCTGATAGATCTGAAGAAATGGCCACCCACCCAAGAGGGGCGCCCCCACCTAGTGTGACTAGTGCTAGATCCTAGTGCAAATGGAGTTCGATTAATGTGAAACTTGCGATCTAGGGTTTATTCATTAATCTCCAAGTGGGTTTTGATTTCCGTCATATAAAACTCATTGGATCTATCAGATCTACGAAACGAGGGTTTTAAGAAAGAGGGTTTGAATGGACCAATGGATAAAAACCTGAAAAACAATACTAACCTTGCAGATCGTACCTAAAAATACTTGCGGCCGCCCTGGATGTCGATGATCCTTCCACTTGGTTACAATTCCGAGCAAGATCCGCCATGAAACAGAAGAAAAATGCCCAATGAAGGAAGTGTGCCCGCTCTTCTCCACCTGCAAAATCAAACTACGAATGAGATTTGTTTACGGATGAAAAAGATAAGCTACATACTTCATCAACAAAGAAATATCCAATGCACAAAGTAACAATCGAAAACTTCTTGAAGATGAACGATTTATCCGGAAGATGATGCAAGACACCTTAGCAATCTCCTCTAAGAAATTTGCTACCTTGCAAAATATCAGTACGACCTTCCAGAAAAATAGTTGTTTGCATGCAAGATCTACTGAAATGTCCAAGCAAGAGGCATAACAGTCACATCCAAGTACATTCACAAAGCTTCCAAGAGTTTCTGCAAAAGTTTTCTTGTATTCAATATTCTCAGAGCCAAAAGTCCTTTTACAAATGAGAGAGCATCTCAATATATAGATCTCTCAAGTACATAATACCTAGATCCAAAAAGATCAAGGGTGAAGATCATAAGATAAAACCATCCTAATCTACGGCTAAGATTAGATAGATACATCTCACATGGATCAACTCAAAAATATAAGGGGGCGCATCACTAGAAATGCCCAATGAGGGGCGCACCACATAAACTATGACTAATGACCACAAAGTAGCACATGGTGGGGCTAGGAGGTTATGTTATCCTTCATTAGCATGGCCCCATGGCACAATAACAATGTGTGGTGGCAAATAATATAAAGGAGTGATAAAAATCACAAGGGGATCTCCTTCAAAATACATCAGAATACCCTCAAAATGCATAAACCAAGGATGTGTGGACCCTGAATGAAGTGAAGCTGATGTCGGATGATGAATATGACCCAAACACTATGCCTCAGACCAATTCCATGCCAACCCTTTTCCTCAAATACCCAAATTGATTTCCTCATTAGCCATTTTTAGTTATTAAAATGCTGCCTTGGGAACATAAAACAACCAATATCTCACCTGGGAGGAGTCTACCCAAAAAAGTAATTGCACAAATGTGCTTGGCACTCTAGGTATATGGTATAAACGCATGGCTGCACCCCGCAAATCCACTCCAGCATTCCAAGATATCTCCTCAATAATTGCAAAGTGTTTTATTTTCATTTTCCTAGGGCAACTCTGCTATAAAAGCCCAAAAGACCCATATCTATCCTGTGCCTGCCTGAAATTGAAAACCAGCTGCACCAATGGACTCAGAATGTCCAAATCAACTAGGAATGAGTACTCATACACCATAAGTCCATCAGAAATATACATCAAAGGTCCTATCCAATGTCAGAACAATAATAATAATAAAGCCTGTAAATGCTGATAATCATAGAATTAGTACAAGCCATCACAACAAATCATCATCTAAATCATGAATATGTCTAATGGACACCTGTAGACCATAAATAATCATCATCCATAACCATCGGTTTATAACTCATCCTGGATCCTGCTCATGGCCTGGCCAACAATGGGTTGACCAAGTTAATGCTAATCAAATGATGACCCAAGTGCTAAACTTTGATGCTGCAAAGTACTAATGGACATGCATGCTCAATTATCTATGCTAGCAGTAACACTCAAGTATGATTAGATTTTATTGGCAAATATAAGCACAATACATATATAATAATCCAAATCAAAATGATTAGTTCCCTCAAAACAAGAACCTCAAGTGTATACTCATTTATAGATTTAGCCCTTTTGCTAGTCAATGGTGAAGGGATCATAAACGATAGGTAAGGCCAATGGATGACTCGATAATTCAACACTGTGAACATCTGGGCTAAAGGACAAGGGGATCCACACAACACATAAGTTGGACTAGGTGAACAATAGGGCATGGTGGTGTCTCACAAATGGATGGAATGATGAGAAGGCTCCACTAGACTCTAGACAGGCAATCTTTTTAAGACTTAATTTGCTCAACATTTATTTCACTAGTTGACCTTTAAAGGTAGGTGCCTTGGTAGCCTTCTAGGCTCCAGATAATGACAAAGACATGACCTTCTTGGGCCAGTCTCTCCCTGTTTCCGTGTGGGGGCAAATGAGCCGTACATTATACAAGGAATGAGTGCTCATCCTCTAGCCATCAACTTTACTTTTCATTGGTAACTTGCCATCCTCGAAGAGCAGGTGCCCTGGAAAGCCTTTTGGGCTTCCAGAAAATGACTAAGGCTCAACCTTCTTGGGCTTGCCTCCCTGATACCCTGTGGGGATACATGAGCCTTACACCATACAATGGATGAGTGCTCATCTCTTTGCCACTAGCTAGTTTTATTTTTCATTTCTAGTAGTGTCTAAAAACACTTTTATTTTGATGGTAGGGCATCTATTTAGAGTAACTTTAAGCTCCGATGCCTTAGTGTCTAAAGACATTTTATTTGGTAGGACTACTTGTGTTCAAGACCTAGAGGTAGACATTACCTGTGACAAAAATTAGATAAACCAACACCGAGACACAGTTTTATACAAGGAGACCTATTCCAACATAGAGGTGAAGGTGGGGGAAATCCCAGATGTCACTAGTCAAATTACAAGTCAAGGATAGTCAAATGAAAATGGGAAGGCAACAGATGGATCGAGACAATGGAAGTGATGCCAACACTAGCAAGCTATGTCCTTGTGGGGAAAAGATTAAATCCATACTAGGAGTAGGACAGGGTCAATGAGTATACAAAGGAATTTCCCGGTCAAAGCCATTGGATCATTTATACTTTAGTTTTCAAGTAAACCAAGATAAAATATTGCCAACATATAATCAGTATCAAGTGAGTCTCACTGCTGAAATAGGTAATAGAGCAACATCAAAATCCATAAGCACAAACCATAATATCCCTTGGGTCATATACCTGCACTGGATCTGAAATCGAGTCTGAAAATCCCTGGGACAACTCTGCTACACATAGGCACTATATCAATCTCTGCTTTGGGTCATGAGAATGGCTAACTCAGTCATCGAATCTGGGGTCATGAGGCTCAGTCATGGCATATAACTGGTTAATCTGGTCACTCTGGATCTGCTGGAAGTGAGAGATATCAACTGTTGGCTCATCATTTGCTGATCCCATAGTAAAGGACTGGCTCAAAGAACTACTCAATACTGCTCAATATCAAAAGTAGCCTAGCTACTATATATTTGACAACAGTACGATTATTTTATCAAGAGCTAGAGACAACCTTGATACATTGTGACAATCAAAGCTATGTCAAGCTTTCAGAAAATCCATTGTTTCATGATAAGTAGAAGCATATTGAGATCAAATACCACTTCATCTGAGATATGGTGCAGAATGGAGCACTGAAGCTCCAGTACATATACACGGAGTAGTAGATAGCTGACATTCTCACCAAGCCTTTGTCCAAGGCGAAGTTTGTATACTTTAGGGACAAGCTTGGTGTGATGGAGAATGCCTCCCTGAGTTAGAGGGAGTGTTGTTGGATGAGTAGCATCGTGATGGTTCTAGAGACGAGTGGCAAACATTCATTTGAGATGAATGGCCTATACACCATGATGATTTTACAGATGAGCGATAGACATTCACATGTTGTGAATGGCCCAAACATTGTAATGATCCTACAAATGAGTGGCAGACATTCACAAGAGGTGAATGGCCTTGGCACAGTCTTTATCCAGATAGTCATATACTTTGGCTAGGAGTGAAAGACTCGAGATGCAAATGCATTACATATCCGAGATGGATTACGAACATTCTCACCAAGTGTGATGCTTGGAACTTGGAAGTGATGTAGAATGCTTCCATTGGACATTCTCACCAAGTGTGATACTTGGCGTGATGTAGAATGCCTCTTTCGTTGAGAGGGAGTGTTGATGTAGAATCCTCCATGGTTCCAGCATTAGGAAAACATTTTGCAGACATTCTCCTAGAGGGAAAGAGGAGGATGGCCCTGATGTAGCCTTGATTAGTCATGTGTATTGAGTAAGGGTGTATGATGCTTGAGATGCTTAGCCTTGATTAGTCATATGTATTAACTAAGAGTGAATAAGGCTAGAGGTCACATTGCATACTCTATGTGGGAGTGCTTCGTGATGGAGTGATCTATTATGATTAGAGTGAGTTGACTTGTTTATTTGATAGGGGATTTCATCTTCTTGTGAAATATAAAAAGTGTAATCTAATGTTGAATCTAACATGGGCTATAAGAAGTGTCCGAGACTTCTTATAGTATGGTCAAATCAATATTAGATCTCTATGTGGGAATAGACGTGCATGTGAGGAGATGAACATCAATGAGGAAGAAGTCCCAGAAAAACATTGAAGACAAATAGCGAGTCGGCTTTCAAGATAAAACAAAAGATGAAGAGAAAATTGACAAGTCGGCCCCAATAAGAAAGACAAGTCGGTCCCATTGGTGAAAAAGTCAAGTGAACTGAAGAATATAAATAAAGTGCTAGAGCACTTTATTTTCACGATCATCCAACATCATCTCTGCTACACAATGGCACACATTTCAAGGAAGACTAGTGAAGATTAAAAGGGGCATTTTGGGGTTATTATCTCTTCTTGGAAGTTCTCTATATCTCCCTAGAGATTCGCTAGGGTTTCTTTCGAAGAAGGGCACACTCTTATGTGCTAGGGTTTCTCTCTTCATGAATGACATTGTACTTGAATTGGATTGATTTCTTCTGAGAAAAGTTGCCGTGTTTTCTCCCGATTGGGTTTCCTAGGGTAAAATCTTTCTGTCTCTTGTGCATGGCAATCTTTCTATGATCCTTTGTCGCTGCTACAATTTTAAGTTGAAATTTTATATGTGCAATTATTCAATGAAACTGTGGAATGAAATGAATGCTTGAAGAATCATTGTGAAATAATTGTTGAGATTTGAAAATTGGATTAAAAATCAACATGGTATTAGAGCAGTTGTGAAAGACAACGTTCTGACATTTTTTTACCGTAAGTGTGGAAACTAGGGCTTCCAAGTTTGGACACTTCCAGCCAAAGTTTTGGCTCAATCTTAGTGTTCTAGAGGTCGCCTAAGGAGGGCACATCTATCCATGGAGTCATATTTCAATTTTGACTTAATTTTTGGGTATAGGGTTTCTGGATCAGATTTCAGAATTTTGTTAAGATGGTGATAGGTATCAGAGCAGAAGATAGGTTGAATGGTGCTTCAAATTTTAGATCTTGTGAGGCAAGAAGACTCTCCATCTTGGATGAAAATGAGATCTAGGATTATATAAAGAAAGATGTCTCAGAACCAAAAGATGTTGAGGAGAAAGCCAAATACAAGAAGAATGAAGCAAAGCCCAAGAGGATCTTAATAGATTCTATAAAAGATCATCTGATTCCACATATTGTTGAGTTGAAGATTGCCAAAGCAATGTATGATGCATTAGTAGGACTGTTCGAGAGCAAAAACACTAGCAGAAAGCTAGTCTTGAGGAGTCATCTTCGTTGTATGGAGATGACCAATTCAGATTCAGTTGCTACTTACTTCATGAAGGTCTACCAATTGAGAGATCAACTTAAATCCATTGGAGACATTATTGATGATGCAAAACTTGTTATGGTAACTTTAATGTACTTCCTTCCTTATGGGAGTCATTTGTTCAGAGTATTTGTGGAAGAGAAGAGTTACCCAAGTTTGATTGACTATGGGATGATTGTGTTCAAGAGAAGGCCAAAGTATTGTCTAAGAATAGTTTACAGAGACCTCAAGATGAAGAAAATCAAGCTTTTGCTACTCATGCAAGAAAAGGAAAAGGAAGAAGAAACTTTAGGAAAAGAAATATAGGTGGAAGATCAACTACAACTCAAGAACAAAGAGAAAATGATCTTTCAAAAGTCAAATGTTTCAATTGTCATAAATTTGGTCGCTTTGCTTATCAATGTCCTCAAAAGAAAAGAAAGGGAAAACACCATGCATTAACAACTAGTGTTGATGAGCCCCCATCAAAGAAGACAAAAGAAGATAAACTTGATGAGATTGTAGATGAACTTCGAAAGGAGTATTTCTTCTAGTACACTTTGATGTATGCGCACCAATGACAATGCCATCTCTGGATGGTGTCTTGTACTATGTGATTGTCATTGGTGATTTACTTCTTCAAGACCAAGCATGAAGTCTTCAGCAAGCTCTAGAAATTCAAGCCTTTGACAGATAACTTGACAAACAAGAAGATCAAGGTTTTGGAGGAGAGTATACCTCCAAGGACTTCTGTGATTTTTGCAAGGAGGCAGGGATCAAGAGGGAGTCAACAACAAATATAACTATTTAATGCTTTCTACAGTAAGTTTTTTTTACTTAAATTAAATTGATATTTTGCATAACTGTTTAAATGTTACTGGTTAACTCTTGTGGACATGTCTGTCATGTATTGACAGGTCCATTGTGGAGGCTATGAAAGTAATGATCCATGATTAGGATTCACCCATGTTCTTATGGGCAAACATTCATCCTCGGGGCTCAAGTCATATGGCTAGAAGTGAATGGCCACCTCAAGGGCAGACAATCTCCCATTATCCTGAGCCATATGGTGTGGGGAGATTGGCCCAATCAGGTGGCTCCAATTGTTCATCCTTTAAACTATCAAGAGGAGTCAATGGATCCAGCAGAGCCAGTGGATCTACCTAGAGATGTTGGAGTGATCAAGAAGAGGCCAGCATGGTTTCGTGATACTTTGCAGGATACAAAGAGGCATGCAACTCCCAGTGATACTTTCATAGAAAGCAAAAGACCTCAGAGTTTCTTGAGTTATTTATGAGTCACATCATTGATTTCTAGTTATGAGAAGGCAATAGGCCAACAGGATGCCATGATGGATGAGTATCAGTTCATCATGTAGAATGACATGGAAAATAGTGCTGAGACCTGAGGGGAAGTCAATGGTGACTTCTAAGTGTATTTATAAGATCAAGCATGTTGTGCAGATTGACATTTCAAAGGGCACATTATATAGGCTATAGACTTAGCCAGTTTGTAGGCTCTAAGAGAGTCTTGGATGGTATTTAGTGTTTTCTTAGTAGACACACTTGATGGGAGGTGACATAGATGGATACACAGGGGCAAACAATCTTCCATTATCTTGAGTCATATGGTGTGGGGAGATTGGCCTAAGTAGGAGCAGAGTGCTAGATACAGACAGAGCAGATTATCTAGATGTAGAGGGAGCAGAGTGTCTAGATGCAGAGGGAGCAAAATACTTGGGCGTAGATGGAGTTGGAAGCTCCAACACAGAGGAGTAGCTGCAACACAGTTTGTTGATGATGGAGGAGGTGCGCCAATCAGGAGTACCTCCCTCACTAAGAGGAAGTTGGCTTCAAAAGGATCTTGGCCTAATGTATTTGGATTAGAGGTGTGGTAAAAACCATATGAGATCTTCCTTAGTCAGGGGAAGTACACAATTGAGGTCTTGCAAAGATTCGAGATGATGAGTTGCAAGTCCATGACTACATCTATGGAGTCGAATTTGAAGAAGCTGAGTGATTCTACTTCGGATTCAACACTATGATAAAAAATTTGAAGAAGCTAAGTGATTCTGCTTCAGATTCAGATTTTGTGGATCGCACTATGATAACAAATCTGAAGAAGCTGAGTGATTCTACTTTAGATTCAAATTTAGTGGGCAGTGTTGCCGCCTTTCACACACCTGGGCCACGTGGCAGAAATCTTCAAGCCACTCAGTGTGTCCTTGGGGGCAAGTCTCGAGTCAAGGTTGTCACCTTGTTCTTGACTCCTCCGTTTAGGCTCAACTCCTAATGAAGCCAAGGGGGGTAGACCCTATTAAGTTACTAAGGCTAATTACTTAGTATGGTGCTGTTAAACTGAATGAATTACTTAGGAGTTTGAAATTTAACCATAAACAACCATAGATGACAAGATACAAAATGAGTGCACGAAAGCACAATGCTGAGACACAATATGTATATATAGCAAGAAAATAACCAGTGCCTTAAAATGGAGTCAATAGATAATCAATGTACTTGCATGTGCTTGGAGTGAATGTTTTGCAATTGCCTCTTGGTACATTTTAAGTTAATGTGAAATATGAGTTGATTAAAATTAGGCGAAGGGGTGGACTCCAGATATACCCGAGAGTACTTGGAGTATGTCCAAAACTAAACCTTCACGGCTACCCGCAAGGAATATGTGGGCTGAATGGAGTCTTTGGGGCTATTGTTCATAATGCACCCGTTAGGGTGTGACAGAGATCGGCGCCCCGAGGTCACTTTTTAGGAGTTCCCGCTTCCTTTGGGTATTTTGCCACCGTAATGGTTTGATCTAGTTGTTGGATTTTCACCTGATGGTTTGTCAATTTGGGAGAGTGAATCCTAATTATTCTAGTCACTCAAGTGCTTTTGATACAGCTTGACTGATCGGACGAACCGCAGCTAAGTGCAGAGCATACACATCGGAGTCTTGTCAATTTTGGTAAATTTTAAGATGGGTGTTCTTGTTAAAAAGGAAAACCCTCCAGGAACCTCTTTCGATCCAAGTGGATCTCAATCGAGGAATCAAGGAGGGGTTAATTTTATAATAGCTGAAGAAACAAATGATGAAAATGACAACACAGATACACAATTCCGGTTTTCTAATTAGTCCTACCAAGCATCTCTTTCCCCTTTCGGGTCAATCGGGAAGTCGTGGGGTAATTATTAAGATTACTTTGAAATCTCAAATATGGAATATGAAATTGATAATAAATCAAAGTATACTACCCTGCAGATTAGAGCTACGCTAGTTTGAAAAGAGATGAACAAAAAGTAAAAAATTGACACCGACGCAAATCCCTACCCTGCAGATTAGAGCTTACGCTAGTTTGAAAAGAGATGAACAAAAAGTAAAAAATTGACACCGACACAAACCCCCCCAGGGGGGATGGTGAATAGGCTCGAAAGAGCCTATTCGAAAGGACCTTTTCTCTTTATTAGCAGCGACTTACAATATCAACAAATTAAAATTGATGCACTTTGGTCCTTGTTATCTGGGATCCAAAGGCTTACAACAAGTTTGCAACAAGCTAGAATTAAAACACAGTGGTGGGGGAAGCTCCCGGGAAGCTCCGGTTCGTCCAAGAGTCGGAAATTTGGCAGAGTCTCCTTCTCTTTTTTGTTAGACCTGCTAAAAAACGAGTAATTAAAATCAAATGTGCCCAAACACACTTTAAAAGTGTTTTGGGTCACCACGCTAATTACCCAAAAAAAAACTAAGTAGAAATTGTTAAGCAGGGGTAATCTAATTTCTGCAAAAAGGAACCAAGGAAAGCAAGCTTTCCTTGGGATCTTGGCTTGCTGTTTGGGCAGCCAATGAGATGTGCACTTTTATTGCAGAATTTAAATCTTTGAAGAACAAAAAAGGAAGCTACCTTATGAGCAAGCTTTAGATCTATGCTTTAGCTACTTGCAAAAAGGGAATTTCCTACACCTAGATCTATCTTTATGAACTGTTATTCTTTATGAAATTATAGATCTAAGCAGCAAAACTCTTATAAAATAGATCTAACAATATATATATATTCAATTCTTAGAACTAGATCTGATCATAAGAGGAAGAGACAGGTAACCGGAAGATTGATTTTAATAGAAAGGAGGAAGAGAAGGGGAAAGGCACGTTGTTGGATGGATCTGCAATGGAAACTTGTCAGTGGAATACAGAGGAGCAATGCCTTCACAAAGTTTTTGGATGTACAGTGGAGTCAAACTAGATCCACAGCTCGTCCAATCCTTGCTACCTGAAAGCTAAACACACAATCCTGCATGAAACCTCATGAGATCTGGATATATATATGAGAAAGAGACAAAATTTACATGCAAATAAACTTATTAAACATGTATAATCTAGATCTTCAAACATATATGCTATGAGATATAGAAAAAACAAGTAACCTTACTTGCCCAACTATACTCCTATTGATTCAGCTGAATTGTTCAAGCCAGACAGGGTTCAGATGCAGAAATTGAGAGAAAAGCCGACAACATCAATAGTCGTAAGACAATGCTTAATCCATACACATGAGAGCATTACACCATTTAGCCTCCAAAGCTTCTTTATTCCAACAATCAAAAGATTACAACAGTATTACAATAGCAAGCCCTTCAATCCAACTCTAACTAGCTTGGAAGAGGAGGCTTATGCTTGGATATATACAAAAACCAGGAGATCCAGCCCAGGGGGGGCGCAAATCCCAAGGAGACAGATCAAATCAGCTGATGGAGAGTCAATCAATGCAGATCTGAAGCTGAACTGAGCCTATTTGTCAACTGGGGGGTTGATTGAGCTGACACATCAACCCATAAATCAACACATCAGTCCACAGAGCATCCAGGAGAGTCCACACGTGTGGAGGAGAGAGAGAGGGCGCAATTCCCCATAAAGACTGCTGAAGATCAACTCTGGATCTGATTTGATCACCTCCTTCAGTCAAGGATTTGTCAGATCCAGTCAACCTGGTTCAAATCTGGCTGATTTCAATCAAATCGGCTGAGAATCCATTGATCTATGATTTTGGATTTGCTCCATTATTCACCAATTTATTAATTAAAATAATCAATAAATGATTTTTTGGGGCTTTCTGACCTGAGTGATGAAAAATCACTCAAAACTAGGAAATAGTGGGTCCATGGGTTGA
>LPNX010272410.1:558448-573658 GCA_001517045.1 Pseudotsuga menziesii | reverse complement strand
GTACTTCCAAAGGTCTTCTGAAGTTCGAACAAGTTATCCTTGTCCGGTTCACCAGGCTCACTTGATAAAAAACCACTAAGTACAACTTAGGTGGTAACAGGCAGTTGACTAGTTCCTTGATGTACCTGGTTAACACCAGGCTAGATATTTGCTTTGCAGTGAACACCTTGAGCCAGTTTATGGTTGAGTCGAGGCATGTACATTGGGTTGCAACAAAGCATGTGCTGAGGTACCTACGTGGTACAACTAGGTATGGTTTGATATATGTCTCAGGTGGTGAAGTGAAGCTGCAAGGTTATGCAAATTCTGATCGCGCAGGGAGTGCAGTGGACAGAAAGAGCACCTCGGTGTGTTGCTTCAACTTGGGATCAATCATGATATCTTGGTTTAGCAAGAAGTAGACTTCTGTCGCACTTAGTACAACAAAAGTAGAGTATTATGCAACTAGTGTTGCAGGTTGCGAAGCAGTGTGGCTTTGGAAGCTTCTTGCAGGATTATTTGATTAGGAGCTAGAGACAACTTTGATACATTGCGACAATCAAAGCTGTTTCAAGCTTTGGAAAAATCCAGTGTTTCATGAAAGGTCGAAGCATATTGAGATCAAATACCACTTCATCCGACATGGGGTGCAGAAGGGAGCAGCTAAGATCCAGTACATATCCATGGATGAGCGGATAATGGACATTCTCCCAAGCCTTTGTCTAAGGTGAAGTTTGTATACTTTAGAGACAAGATTGACATGATGGAGAATGTCTTCCTCAGTGAGAGGGAGTGTGGTTACATGAACAGTATGGGATAGACATTCACTCACGAGGCTGTGATAGTGGTGAATGTCCTAGACATATAGATGAGCAACATCAGGTAGACATTTATTCATGGGGCTATGCTAGTGGTAAATGATACATTCAATCATGGGGCTATGCTAGTGGTGAATGGCTCTTATGCAGTCTTTTCTCTAGATAAGCCATTTAGCTAGGAATGGAACACTCGAGATTCAAATTATGGACATTCTCACTAAGTGTGATGCTTGAAAGTGATGTAGAATGCCTCTATTGGACATTCTCACCAAGTGTGATGCAGAATGTCTCCCTCACTGAGAGGGAGTGTTGATGTTTATCCATGTTTCCAGCATCTGTCAAACATTCTGCAAACATTCTCCCAGAGGGGATAGAGGAAGATGGCCTTGACGTAGCCCTGATTAGTCATGTGTATTAACTAAGAGTGAATAAGGCTAGAGGTCACATTGCATACTCTATGTGGAAGTGCTCCATGATGGAGTGATCAATTATGATTAGAGTGAGTTGACTTGTTTATTTGATAGGGGATTTCATCCCCTTCTGAAATATACAAAATCTAATTTAATGTTGAATTTGACATGGGCTCTAAGAAGTGTCCGGGACTTCTTAGAGTATGGTCAAATCAACATTAGAGTTCTATGTGGGAATAGATGTGCATGTGAGGAGATGAACATTAAAGAGGACAACTTTTCTATGATGAAGAAATAACCAAGGAGTGAAGTCAACCATTAAGAAGTCCTAGAAAAAGATTGAAGACAAATAACAAGTTGGCTTTGAAGATAAAACAAAAGATAAAGAGCAATGACAAGTCGGTCCCAATAAGAAAGACAAGTCAGCCCCACTGGTGAAAAAGTCAAGTGAATTAAACAATATAAATAAAGTGCTCTTGCACTTCATTTTCACAATCATCCAACATCATCTCTGCTACACAAGGCCACACTTTTCAAGGAAGACTATTGAATTTACAAGGAGCAATTTTGGGGTTATTATCTCTTCTTAAAGGTTCGCTATATCTCCCTAGAGATTCGGTAAGGTTTCTTTGGAAGAGGGGCACACTCTTATGTGCTAGGGTTTCTTTCTTAATGAATGGCATAGTACTTGAATTGGATTGATTTCTTTTGAGAAAAGTTGCTGGGTTTTCTCCCTATTGGATTTCCCGAGGTAAAATCTCCGTGTCTCTTGTGCATGGCAATCGTTCTACGATCCTTTGTCTCTGATGCAACTTTAAGTTGAAATTTTCAATGTGCAATTATTAATTGAAACTGTGGGATAGATGAATGCTTGAAGAATCATTGTGAAATAATTGTCAAGATTTGAAAATTGTATTAAAAACCAACACCTTTTCTTTGTTTTATCATTCCACCACGAATGGTGAGGATTAAAATCAATGATAAAATCATGACTGTTGGCGGCCCCTGCCTCTCATAGGCAGTGTGAATGGCTAGATATGCATAAGCTTAATCCAACAATGGAGAGGGATTTGGAATTTCTGGGGAAGATGAACCTAACACCATGCATCTAGAAGATCGTAAACTTGTTTGTGGGACCCTTCCGGCACCGAAAACTTGTCTATGGAACTTGGAGTCAACATTTTTATGCACTGTTTAGCTTTGGAAAAGAAGAAGATGGCTGTACATTTCATTTGGCAATTGTGGGAGCTACGATCCACCTTAGGAGTTGATTTTTTTTCCATTCCTTAGCTTCATAGATGCCAACATATTCCCTGGACGGTTTGATCGATTGTTGACTTGTTGGGCTAATTTTATAGTAAAATTCAGCACAAAGTTCCTCTGCAAAAATTTCATCTGCAAATTGCTCTCACTATGATACGTTCTGGATCCTGAAAATTGATAAGGATGATCCCCAAACCCTGACTTATAAAAGTTTGTTTCAGTTTTGTATTTTGGGCAACAGAAATGTGGTTGCTTAGAACTTGCAAATAGCCTATATTCATAAATTTTTTGCCGCTTCTGTGGGTCACATTGGGATGAACGAACTGTGTGGTATGTAGCCCCCAGCCTCTTCAACAACCTCCTAAAATTTCACATCGGATGATGGACCAGAGAGGGAGCACTATCAATTAGAATTTTACATGAAAAACCTAGCCAAAACCATAATATTGAGTGTCCCTTTGGTTTCCGAGAGTAATAATGATCTATGTCCTGCATACAGAGTCAGAATGATGTGTCGTCTAAGGCAATGCAAAGTAAACACAGAGATATACAACGAGTTGTTGCACGACACTTTTTAACGCCTACTTGATATACATTTTAAAATCAGAAAGGACAAGGCACTTTTGCGGGAAATTTAAATGCTAGATTTTGCACTTCCAAAGGTTAGAATTGAATTATGTCAGTGCTATGATGTTTAGTGACCATAATAAACATGTCTGAACCATTCCTTGCCTTCAGATGAGCTATTCTTCCTGTATGTCCAATTTTACCTAAAGCAGGCCCCACTGTGTTTTCATAATTCTGCAACTCGGAATTCGATTCTGTCAGCTCCAACATGATCAATGAGCTTAGAAACCCTTTCTCAGCCATTCGTTGTACCTAAATTACTTTTTCGACCTGAAAACTCAATATCACCCAAGGTGGGTCCCATGGGCCAAAACCATTTTTCTTGCGTCTGAATGCCAAAACTGAATTTTGAGAGCTCCTTAATGATTGATGAGCCTCATAAACCTGCTTAATCTATTCCCTGCAATCAAATATGTCTTTTGGTTGAGTTGTAAAATTTGGCTTGGGGTGGGCCCCACATGCAAAACTAGCTTTTGGGCAGTGAGCCTTTTAGGTGGCAACACATCCTACAAGTGTACAAGAGAAGACAAGATAGTCTCCTACTATCTTCTCCACATAAAACACTCCAAGTAGCAATAAGGTTTGCAAATGTGACAAAACCCTAGTCTTCATCCCTCACAAGAACAAAAGAGAAAATGCTCCTTTTTCTCCTCTAGAGTTTCTCTCAAACTGTAGCTTCACTTGTTTTCTCCCTAGTCTTCTTCTTGAATGAACTCGAGCTCTAGCACTCAAGAAAAAGAGAGCAAATTACAATGAGGAAGAGTGCATTTGAAAGATACAAGTTCACTATAGCTCTCACATCTCTAACACTTGATGTGATCAATATGATTTATGAAAAGACTTTGTCCTCTGATTTGTATGACAGGTGAAGGAGGCCAACAATAACAAAATGGATAATGTCCACAATAAGCAACCTAACTAATCAATAGATAGGTCCATATGTGAAGAGCTCAAACTCTAAGTGACACATGTTGAGCTCTAAGGTATGCACATCCAACAAGTAATGGTGCCAAGGTGAATGCTCCACAAGAAGTATCCGACTCTCCTCTGCCAAAGGCCTCCAGTGCTCCAATGCTTCCTCCTAAGCCATGTGTACCTTCGTGTCCACCACACCTACATGAACACTGCTCAACCCAAGTGTCTTCAAGTCAAGCGCAAGCCTCCATGCAAGCAAACAAGTGTCCCATGCTACCTAGGGCTCAACACACTCCTCCTAGATGCTCAACACTCCTCCAAATGGGTAGTCCTCCCAAGCAAGGAACCAAGCCCTCTATGTGTATGCCTTGTGAAAAATGTCACTAAGTCACATATGTCTCCAACCTCCTAAGGTAGTGCGCCACATATGGATCAAGTCAAGGCAAGTAAGCTATCTCCAATGTGTATGTCCACTGCTATACAACCAAGGGTAGTCAACATGCCATGCATTCCACATCACATGAAGCACCCCCAAGCATGGGTGTAAACACTTTCGGAGTAACCCCAAAACCTAACATCCATGATGAGTAAAATGCACTTTTGAAAATATCAATGTCCTTGAATTTTGTGTCTTCTCCAAAAACAGCATCAAAATCACTGCTGTCTGTGAATTCCTATTTCCAGCAACAACTTAGGCTTCTAAGAGCCATAATTTAATATAATTTTTGTGGGTATTTTTACTGAATCTATTTTCAAGGGTATGCACATCTCTTTGATAATTATAAATTCTGTTTGTGGCTGTATTTAGTGTATTTGGTCAGTTTGCGTGCTATTACAATTACATATTATCTGTTTTATGTTGTTGTTTCAGCTCAGCACTGAATTCAGAAACCAATGAGCAAGTTGCCTTCAAAAAAATACCCAATGCCTTTGACAATCTAATAGATGCAAGGCGGACCCTTCGAGAAATCAAACTGCTTCGACACATGCAGCATGAAAATGTATTTTCTTCCCCCGATCTAAAATATTCTGAGTTTGCTACTTCTGAAAGGATATAGTTGTTACAATTAGTTTGTATATATTTGTTGCTTCTTAGTGGCATTGTATTGCTTTTTGTTCATCTGCTTATCCTACTTGTAAGTTTGCAACTAATATGTAGTCATTGAGAGTAGTTAGTATATTTTTTCTTCTGCTTAGTGACTTTTGTTGAATAGGAACAAACTTCATAGTCTTCTTAAAAGTTGTATCCTGTCCATTTTGAGTCTTGACAGAGAAGAAACTGCTACTTGCACAATAGCTCATTATTATGAATTTCTGAATTTGATTGGTGAATAATTTCTTACAAGAATATTCTTGAATATAGCTGTTTGATGATTGTGCAACGAGTAATCTGTTGTTAAATTTAATGATTTGTGACTTGGCCAAGTAAGGACTCGTGTTAAAAGCTGAACAAGCTTGTTTAGGAAGTTTGTTTCCTACAGAAGACTTTTTTTTCTCCGTAAAATACGTATCCCGGGGATGACTTGTCCAAGTAAGGGCTCATGTTAAAAGCTCAGCAAGCTTGTTCAGGAAATTTATGTCCTACAGAAGACCCTTTTTTTTCCCTTGAAATATATATCCTGGGGAAACCCAGCGGGTACTTCCACTCATTTTGAGGATGGTACCCATTTGTAAACCGGATTCTATAGGAGCTCAATGCTTCATCAACATAGGGCTTAAGGCCATTACAGCAATATACTCATTTAAGATCTCAACATATTACTTGCAGGAATTGAATCTGGGTGGGGAGGATAACATCATTCCTCCCAACCACCAAAGCTAGACCCAATTGGCATTTCCTACAAAAGACTTGCCCTTATAGACAAATAAGTTCTTGTGCCACCAAAATCAGATTGTTATTCCCAGTATTTAGACTGGGCTATTGTTTCAATTCATGTACAGAGTACCAATCCTCCATTGCCTAGAAATATCTTTTCATCACTATTGTCTTTTTTTATCTTCCTTTTATGGGGAATACGAAAATAAAAAGAAGTTTTGTCCCTTCCCTTTGAAGGGAATCTGGCATTTTAAAGTCCATACCACAACTCTCTTATGTTAATTCCAACTCCTGGTCCTGTCTCTTTTTATACTTTGGCCTGGTCAAAGGCAACCTTTCTAATTCTCCCTTGAGTGCTACCCCAATAATCGATAAGGCTTTAAAGACACTCCAACTCTCTTCTATCTTTTCTGTTTGGTATGGTATTTGCGAAGCACAATTCACAATGAATCACAAGGAAATCATTATAAGAAACATTAGAAGAGATTTAAATATTACCAATTGTACAAGAACTTAACAGTGTCCGGAGAAATATCTGAGAGGTTTGGTGCTCTCGTGGCAATGTTAGCAAGAAGTATCTCTACAAAAGAAACTTTTTTACTTCAAGCAACTTGCTATCAAGTGTAAAGGGATTCTTGTTGAGGCCTCCCCTGAGCTTATCCTTTTTGGGGTGTTACCATTCATACTGTATGAGGGGTGAACTTGTGGTTTTTATCACATGACTGGATTTTCAGGATGATATACATGGAGAATTGGATGGACATGGGGTACACACCTTCATGAATCTTCCCTTCATGAAAGTTTTGGCTTAACCCATATGCTTGGAGATGTTGCTTTAGTTGGTTGGGTTGGTGTTGGACAATGGTGATATGTGGTTGTGACATTTCATCTTTCGTAGCATGGTGGTGTCACATTCATTAGTCACTAGGAAGGGGCTTTCCACATGTTCCCCTTTTCCTATGTTGTGCAAGTTGTCACTTGATTAGATGGTGTGACATGTTTTCACATGGTTTATATGTTGGGTGGTATTACATGATGCTTGGCACTTTGGGGCCTTGTTTTACTGATGGTTTGCACTTTGGTTTGATTCATATCACTTTATTGGAGATTCCCTTGCACATTGACCCCTTTCATATGGTTCCAATAGGACTGTTTTTGTATTTGATGCGGTTTCATATGGTTGGAGGCCTATTGATGTGAGTGCCCTAGGTGTTTTGGGTGTTCTGGACACATTGTTTGCTTTAGTATGACATAGTTTACAACTTTACACCCCTTGATAGAGTGCTTCCGTTTTGCACACATGTTGAGGTTGATTTAATCTTTTCAGGTGGTAGTTTGATAGTTGACTGTATTTTGACCATTTGCAGGTTTATTGATGGAGTGCCCTAGCTTAGTGGGCTTGCTTTCACACTTGGAGGGGGTGATTTTGAGTGAGTCTTATTGGAGCTCTATCTTTCTTGGAACATATATTGAGGCATGCATACATTATACTATTATTTTACTGCTTGTAGAGGTTAGCACACTTCTCTAGGGAACACCTATTTGGCATGTGGAGGATTAGTATATTATTGGTTGATGAGGAGTGAGACTACCTTTGCACATATCTCTAGGTCACCCTCTTGTGCACATGGTTTTGGGAAGTCAACACATGGTTTTGCAAATCACTTGATGGTTTTGGCTCATGGTTCGAAAAAAATGATTATTTATGGAGTTAATCACCTTGGGCACATTGTTCTAGATCTCTCCATGTGATGGTTTGATTTGGAAATTATTTGACACGTGGACCCATGGGATTTGCACATTTCTCTAGGCACACCTCGTGTGTGGCTTCTTGTTGGTTATTTGGCTTGGTCAAAGTAGTTAACATGGTACATTATTCAAGAACACAATACCTACTTAAAGACTATTATATTATTTTCCTTGTCAAAGTGGTTATTCATGAACATTCTTCAAAGGTTGCTCAAATATTATTTTATTATTGGTTGACTCACACATTTGGAAGGTTCTTACACATTGAAAACTATTCTATGGAGTTGATTTGTTACAAAAACCTAGAAACCCTAATCACATTAGAGATACACAAAATAACCCAAGATTGTACTATGAGTTTCGTACGAATCAATCAAATACGACATTGTACATATTTATTCAATTGCGATGGCTATACCAATTTTGTACGATGACTAGGTATGATGGTGGTTGTAGGAATTCCATACAGCTGCATTTAATTCGCTATACAGTTGCATGTATGGTGGTTTCAATTCTGTATGACAACTGCATGAAATTTGTATGATGGTTAAACAAATTTGCACAACGGTTGCAACAAATTTGTATGACAACTTGAGAGAAACAAATCTGTATGGAATGAGTCATTCCACTGCTGCAAAAGTCATCATGATATGAGCCTCTTTCAATAAACAATGGGTTACTTCTCATTAATCTAGTCATGTTTTTTGATTCTCCAAGTCATGTGATGCAAGAGAAGAGCTTACTCGGAGGACAAGTTCTAGGTACATTCTCTCGCTTTGATACCATGTTATGAAAACCTAGAAACCCTAATCACACGAGAGATACACACATAACACAAGATTGTAGTATGAGTAACTACTGCATGTATTACAATGGAGTTCACCTCCTTATATACTAATATTCATTGAGCAAGTTATTTCCACTCATGAATGTGGGATAAACTGCTTTACACATAAAGTGAATATTAACCCAAAACCTAAAGTCAAAGTTACTTTATTATATAATAATCCTTATGTTCTAACATGATTAAGGGGGCATCCTATCTTTTTTGAGGAGTTTGTTGGAGCCACATGTGCCTCTGTAAAGGTTGATTGCACATTTATTCTCCACACATTTTCTTATCAGGTAACTAGCCTAGCTAGTTCATCCAGTAACACAAGGAAAGAGCCAAAATCAATAGTGCTCTTGGAAAGTTTACAATTATTGGACCAACTATGGGGCATCCATTGTATCTGATGGGTGGAAAAATGTTAAAGGCAAGCCATTGATAAATGTTCTTGGTGTGTCTGCTAGTGGTGCGATCTTCCTTTCGTCCCTTCACTACTCAGATTACTACAAGATTGGCATTAATATTACACAACCTTTACTCAAAACCATTCAAGAGATTGGGCCATACAATGTCATTCAAGTCATCATTGATAATGCTGCTAATTGTAAGGCAGTAGGAGCAATCATTGAGGATAAGTATCACAACATATTTTGGTTAGGTTGTTTGGTTCATACATTCAACCTTTTGATGCATGATATTGTTAAGATGAAGGACTTTAATTATTGATGGATTGGTGTCTTGTACAAGAGAGGGAAAAATGATAAAATTTATTACCAATCATAGCATGGCCCACAACATTTTTTGCAATCACTCTAGGTTGGAGCTATTGAAGATTGCAAAGACTAGATTTTCTAGCTACTACCTCACATTCAGGAGGCTTTTGAAGGTAAGAGAGGCATTGGCTAGTATGGTCTCAAGCGATTCATGGCAGGGATTGAAAGACAGAGCTGCAAGCACATCTGATATACATGACTTTCAGGAGGTGGAGGACACAGTTCTTGATGGTCAGTTTTGGGCACAAGTTAGGTATGTTCTGCAGTTTACCAAGGCTATTTATACTATGATTCGTTTTGCAGATACATATCAACTGGTGATTGGGGAGGTGTATGAGTAGATGGATAGCATGCTTGATAAAATCAAAGACATTGTTGAGCAAAGAGATGCAATCTTCTATGATCATATTCATAAGCATGTGGTCAAAAGGTGGGATAATCTGAATGTTCAACTTCATGCCCTTGCATTTGTACTTACCCCAAAATATTTTCTTCATATTGGTTGGCCCAACTAGCACCTTGGGTGGAGTTAGGAGAATACCACACATAGATCCAGGGATGCAGAATGGGTATATGCTTTCATTAGACAAGTTGGTCCGTGATGAGGAGGAGTGTGCTCAAGTATGGGGTGAATTGAGCAAATACATAAGTGAACATGGAGTCTTTGGTACCCTGCATGCAAACAAAGATCGAGATAAGTTGTGTCCTATCGAATGGTGGAACATGTATGGATCCTTTGCCACATATTTGCATAAATTGGCGGTGAGGGTGCTTTCACAAGTTGTTAATAATTCTTCTACAGAGAGGTGTTGGAACACCTAGAACTTCATTCACAGCGTCAAGAGAAATAGTTTGAATGTAGATCAGACAAAAAGCTTTGTTTATGTGCACTACAACTTGAGGTTGTTGTCCCTTTATTGTGAGGCAACCAAGAATGATATAACATATTTGACTTGGGACAACAATCCAACAGAGGCTAATGTGGAGGATGGAGCCATATCATTAGAGCGCTTGGAGGCTGAAATATTGGGTGATCATGATTGTGATCCAATTCATACAACAAAGATGCCACCCCCAACCACTAGCAAGTTTGAAGCAGGAGTTTTGCCTTTAGCTTCACAACGTCTAGCCATTCGTGGGGGCCATGCATCTTCTTCTCATGTTTCAAGAACACTTCCAGCTGCACCTATTCCTGTACCTATATCACGAGAAAAGAAATTGGAAATTGGAAGTTTCTCGTGGCAAGAGGAAAGCTTAGTAGATAGTATCATATTACTTTAGTCTTTGTATTTAATGTTTATTATGGCCTATTTTGTAAACATTAGATAAGTTTAAGTTTGGAACATTGAACTTTGAAATTTGAATTTTGAACCTACATTTGAAATTTAAACTTTAAATTGTTGATTGCATCTTACAACTCTTTGGTAATGATTCAATGAATATAATATTATGATGCTTTGTTTCATTTCATGGTTGATGTTCTCTGTTCGATTCTAGAGTTTGTTGATGGCAAATATTATATGTTGAGATTTGAAGGTTGATGTTGTTGATGATTGATGATTGATCGTTTGATGACAATGTTATAAGTTATAGCTCCTAGATGATTGATGTTATATGCGTGCTAAATGGTTATATCTATGTTTTCATGTTTTCTTAGTTCTATAGCTAATTTGACATTGTACATGTTTTTTTAAAATATATACATCTAAATATACTAAAATATGTATTATATAAAAAAATGCACCTAAAATAGAAGCTTTTGAGAATTTCACTTTCTGCTTCCGCTCCTGCTCTTGCTTCCCTCTCCTGCTCCCCACTCCCAACAACACAAATTGGTCCACACAACCTAGTTGTGTTGGGGATGCTAGTTTAAGCGGTAACAGGGCCCATCAATCCAAGTTACAACCTTGATGACGTTTTTAGACAGTGTATTGACTCCTTCATAGCGATTGATGCCTTGGCCGACGAGCCTTCTTCTCTCGCTTGTCATCTGGCTTCAAGCTCTAGCTCTAGCATGCCTTGACATCCTCTCTCTTTGTCATGGTTTTTCTTTTGTGCTCATCTTTTAGCTTTGTACTTGGCTCTTTTTCTGCGTTTGATATACCATCATTAGGAGCTGCCTTTGCACTCCTACTATGTACTGGTCATGGATTTATGTTTTTAGTCCCATTTACCTACTTATTGTGCCCATCCATTGGACATTAATAATATTATCTTATCTACATTGCTCTATGCTGGAGGAAATAGTTGCTTCAAGGCTTTGAGCTAGTCAATGCTTATGCACAGGGAAACAGCCTCTGATTGAACTAGAAATTCTGCTAGACAAGCTTGGAGGGTCCTGAGCAATAGGATCTGTCAGCACTAAGCGCTTCATGGTTTGTCTTTAGTGGATTCCTTTTCCTATGCCCGTGCCAGTGTTATATTGGGTGTAGTTCAGTTTAGGGTTTAAGTATTCCATGTTTTTGTCAGGTCTTGGTTGGAGTTGTTGACATTGTGAAGATGGTCAAAGAAACTGAAAATGCTGCTAGACAACCATGGAGGATCCTGACTGATAGGAGCTATCAGCACTAAGTGCTTCATGGTTGGTCTTAACTGGAGTCCTGTTCCTATTCCTACGCCAGTGATATATTTGGTATAGTTCAGTTTATGGTTTAAACTTTATTAGTCCATGGGTTGATCAGTCCTTAGTTATTTTCTCTGATGCACATTGCACACTTGTTTTTTTTAAGTTCCTTCTGTAATTTGTTTTATAATAGGAACATAAATAAAATTTCAATGCAAAAAATAGTAATATAACAGGTTAAAATATTCAGCTAACCAACCCATCCTAAATAGTTCTTAACACTCACTCACTGAGGTATACCTTGGATTCTTCCTATATATATATGACTGAAGTGTACACTATAAATGTTGTTTATCTTGCATGTGGCACAGATTATTTCCGTCAAGGACATAATACCTCCCCCTCAACGAGAAGCTTTTCACGATGTGTACATTGCATTGGAGTTAATGGATACTGATCTCCATCAAATTATCCGTTCAAATCAGGCTTTAACTGACCAGCACCTCCAGGTTTGGTCCTTCACAGGCATCACAATATATTATTTGGAAAAGATTCGAGAAAACATCACCATTTTCATCTTATGATATAGTTGAGCTTAAGATTATGTCTTATAGGTACTAGATAAATTTTAAATTATTCACATCAAATAGCCGAGGGGACCCTGACAAGTTCACATGATCAGTATGACTTTTCCATACCAAAAAGAGAAGCTTAATATGGATAATGCATTCTCTACTATTTTTACTAGCAGAAGCACCTTTGCTTTGAATTAAAGGGTAAATTTAGTATTTGATTAAGAGAATAAACATGCGACCAGTCTAAGCAAATGCTTAAGTTGTGATTCATGTCATTGAGAACTAATTATTTTGTCAAATTTTTGCTTTGCAGTACTTTTTGTATCAGATATTGCGAGGATTAAAGTATATACATTCTGCAAATGTCCTTCACAGGGACTTGAAGCCCAGCAATCTTCTGCTGAGTGCAAATTGTGATCTCAAAATAGCTGATTTTGGACTTGCCCGGATCACATCTGAAACTGACTTCATGACAGAATATGTGGTTACACGATGGTACAGAGCCCCAGAATTGTTATTGAATTCAGCAGAATACACTGCAGCTATTGATGTGTGGTCAGTAGGTTGCATTTTCATGGAATTGATAAATAGAAAACCTTTATTTCCTGGCAGAGATCATGTGCATCAGCTCCGTTTAATAACAGAGGTAAAATCTTGCACTCTTTAAGATTGTAAATTTTCTTTTTCCTGATGATTGGTTTCATTGAGGTTTGCATTTCTGTTTAGCTTACACATTGTTGAAATCTTTATTGGGTTGGTACTTCAGTTTGGTTTGAGGAAACAGTGTATAGGAAATAGCCATTTTGTTGTTTATGTTGGCTAGTAACTATATGAAGTGGTTCAAGCTTTTAACTAAGTAAGATTGTTGTCTTGGCAGTTAATTGGTACCCCAGCTGTCGCTGATATAGGTTTTCTTCGAAGTGAAAATGCAAGACGATTTGTTCAGCAGTTGCCTCAACATCCAAGACAATCACTAGCTGAAAAGTTTCCACATATATGTCCTTCAGCTATTGACATTTGCGAAAGAATGCTGACATTTGATCCAAACCAGAGAATCACAGGTTCAGAATTTAAACCTTTTCCCCAAAATATCTTGAAAGCTTACTTTACTTTCCTCGTATTATGTCTGAGAGATGGTCGGTCATGAGATTGGACAATTTATTTACAACCATCTAAAAATGCTGAGAGAAGCTCATTAGTGTCCTCTGAGAGGGTCCACCCTAGCCCCACAGAAAGGTGGCATAAGGTAGCAGATCCAATAACCTTTGACAAATCAGATATTAGCCAAAAAAGATCAGTATATCAAGAGAACAACCACAAGCATGGTTAACAATTGAACAAAGGGATATCAGAGGTTGCAGGCCTGGAATAAGAATACATAACCACTGAAGAACCAACACATTAGTAGGAAGAGAAACCAAGTTTCTAAATATTTCTCATACCAAGGGTTGACTACTGAAACTATTCCCCAACGACCAATAAAATGTATATCTTAGATAAGCTGCAAACATAATCAGCAAGTAGAGATAGCTAGAGGCCGTTAGGCTGTTCAAATCTCAGTATAAAACCTTATCACAATTTGTGCTCTGTGGCTAAGGTTAGTCCATGTTGACGTGGGTGAATGACCCTCATCAACCAGATAGGTCACTTTGTTTAAAGGCCCCAATTGGACCTTTCTCCATTGAAATGGCAAACCCTCCAATTATGGCCCAGCTGCCACATGTGAGGTAAGATGTTCTATTATGCTTTTTAATAAATCTAATCTAAAGTAATCAATGTAAAATGCAAGAATGTTAACGAAGATGGGATGAATGTGGGGAATGAAATGCAGCAAGTGAAACATGAAAAATGCAGCCAACTAAATCCTAATTAAAGGTGTTTCCCGCCGATGTGCACACTGTCAGCCGAGAATCTTTCGAATGACTGTCTCCCGACAGAAAGGAGAGGTGCGGCCCTTGGGGGCAAGCAAAGAGTCAGGTGCTATCACTTGATCCCGATGCCTCCGTTTAGGCAAACTCCTAACGAAGCCAAGGGGGGTAGTCCCTAAAAAAGAGTTATTAAGGCTCTTGTTTTAAATATATTGTAGTGCGTGATGCGGATGGGTGTTGTTTAGGAGTTTTTATAAACACTTACATGTAGCTGAACCAAATAAGCACTTGCGAGTAAAAATGGAAATGAACAATCACTTGATAATTACATAGCTAAAACAAAGCATTCATGATATGGATCAATAGATAATTTAAACAGTGCAACACTTTAAAAGATAATAAGCAATATAGACCAGTGCCAGATAGGGTGCAAGAGATTGTTTTGCGAGTCCTCCTTGGTAAGTTCTAATGTAAGTTTTAAAAGGTGAGTTGGTTATTACCGGGAAAGGGGATCTCCAATATATACCTTGCAGTACTGGAGATATGTTTGGAATTTAGGCTTTGGTGGCTCCGTACAAGGACATGTTGGCTGCCAAAGTCCTAAGGGCGTGTTCAACACTACACCAACCAGGGATGTAGCCTAACGGTGCCCCCAAGATCTAAGTACAGTGGTTCCAGCGCCCCCAGGCAAAATTTTCCCACACAAAATCTAACCGAAGTGTCGGATTTTCACTTTACTTTGTTGGGGGGTTACTTTTATTAAGGTGACTTGGATTAAAATGTGAAAATTGGACAAGTATACGGCTGCTTCTGGGCATCCCAACTAGGTAGAGCATACACAACGTAGCACAAATATTTATTCCGATTTTAATTAGATGTGAAGAAGAACCATTGTAACAACCCTCCGACAGCGCGCACTCTTGATCCGCCTTATGACGAGATTCAAGCTATAAGTCACCTGACACGGGGACACGGGACACGGGGATTCGAGTGTCCGACACGAGCACAGTGACCCTTGGAATCAG
>LPNX010272410.1:340087-557882 GCA_001517045.1 Pseudotsuga menziesii | reverse complement strand
GGGGGGGGGGGGGGGGCTTTGTCTCATTTGCTTTTTATTAAACCTTTTACAATACTTTGAAAGAAATAGTGCCCTTTGAGTCTTGAAAAATAGGGTAAAAGAAGGCCCTAAAGTGTCGGGATAGCAAGGGAATGAAGAAGGGGGAAGGCAGAATTGAATATGGACGCTCTGGGTGGCCTGAAACTCAAAATTTCGGTAGCATATCCTTCTCTTTTTTCATATACCTGCTAAAAACCAACAAGCTTACAATATTAAATCAGTGGGTTAGATGCAAAAATAAACTAATAATCTACACCTTCAACACTTGGAAAATATTTTGCAAAGTTTTACCTCAAATGCTAAAGCAAATGGAAACTAGATCTAAGCCTTAAGATGTAAAATTCCACCCCTTTCTTAGATCTTAAATGAAGCAAGTAAAATAAAAAATGATAAATCTTTAATGATCAACTTTTAACTTGCAAACAAAAAACAAAAATTTAAAAGAAAAGAGATTTAGCTTGAGTGTTTTTGTTCTTTTTTCGTTGAGAAGGAAGAGGAAGAGCTCAAGCTTCAAGCTTTGAACAAGGTTGATGAGGAGGGTGCCTGCATGGTAAACAAGTTAGATCCAAAGTGAAGTGATGAAGAAGACAAGATGCAACCGAGCTCCAATCTTACTCCATCGTCGGTGATCTACAAAGCTACACAAGAAACTGTCATGCAAAGATCAGATCTAGTATGGAGATCACATAAAACCAAAAGCATACAAGTATTACCGACTACAAAGTATAACTCTTGGATCTTAAATGATTACACATAAATAAACAAATTGAGATTCAAATGCCTATTCTATGGATTGGAATAGAAACTTCTAAGCTAGATATTCAAAATTGCATGTGCCACAAACATAACTAAATAAATATCACCTCGGTTAAAAACCAGCATTCACCATGAAAGAGTATTACACCAGTAGATTTGTCCTCCAAAGACTCAACTTAATTCCATCAAAAGATAAATAGTTACAACTCATATGAGTAGAGGTCCCTTGCTTCTGTCCAAAATGAGGAGGAAGGCCTCTTATTTATACAAAAACCAAGCCCCAGGAGGGAATTAATGAACTAAAGATCAAGCTCAGTGTGACTCAGTTGAAGAGGAGTCGAACTGAGCTAAAAGAGAGTTTAAGTGAAGAGGAACTGACCTTCTTCACCCAACAAGTGCCAACACATCACCAAACTCCCACCAACCGAGCGATTCATCCAACCTCCTCACCAAACTCCACCTGCGTGAGCTCCATCTCCTTGTGCGATTGTACGAAATTAATGGAGAAGGAATAATGGATTTGTATGAAGGAGTAAACAAAGTTTTAATAATGAAAAGGGGGGGGTCCACCCTCACCCCATTGTCACCCACCTTCACGCTAGCGCGAGCTTTACAAGAGTTGACGTCAACTCTTACCTCATCACAATCGCGAGCTCTTAAAACCTTTAATTACATGGTTTAAAATTATACATGGGAGGGGTCCATCCCTTACATTGTTTTAGCGTGAGTCCAGATGTTGTTCGCCGATTGCACACCAGCAGCAGAAATCTTCCGAAAGCTGTCTCCTCACTCGAGAAAGTGGGAGAGGTGTGACCTTGGGGGCAAGCACAGAGCCAGGTACCGTCACCTACTCCTAGCTCCTCTGTTTAGGCTAACTCCAAACGAAGCCAAGGGGGGTAGTCCCTAACAAAGAGTTTTCTATGGCTCAATGTGTTTAAGTTAAGTTTTAATGTTCGAATGATATAGATGGGTGTTGTTTAGGAGTTATTATGATTAAAGATGATTATAATTATGAAAATTTGAACACAAGACAAAGGCAATCCACGTTGCTGCACTGGATTAAAAGATGAACAATATATCAAGAACTTGTAAAAATAAAAGTGCATTCACAGACAAAGATTTTATAAATCAAAGGACAAATGGTCCAGATTAATAATAACGCATGAAAAGATAGACCAGTGCCTTATGGAGTCAAAGCTCTGCAATGCTTGAAGAATAACAAAGATACAAGTCTTGAAATAAAGCTAGTGGATATGTTATGTGAGTGCTCTTGGTACATTTTAAATATTTTAATGGTCATGTTTATTATGGCTTGAAAGAAGGTATCAGAGACCAACCGGGAAAGTGTTCAAAGTCATTCCGTTCTAGACATGTCGGCCCGTCCAGTATCTCGGGTTGGTGTCTTGGAGGATTGACCAGCTAGCCGTGACTCTAAGACAACGGGGAGTTTCGGCACCTTTACTGAGAATAGACTTAAATGCTTTCTACAACGCCGGTGCGTTGGTTGTGAGGTAAAATTTTATCTATGTTGTTATTGCAATCTTAGCAAGTCCGTTCACCGTTCTGAGTACGAGCCCAACTATGAAAGTCGACAAAGCATACTAGGTGAGGAATGGCAACGAAGTAAATTAATTAGCGAGAAATGTGAGTTGCAAAATTTTATTAAAAGAGATAATTAAACCCTCCGACGGAGAGCGCTCTTGACTTTGTCTTATGGCAAAAGTTCAAGAGTCTTATCTATCTATATGCCTAAGTGCAAGGATGATGCAAAAATTAGTATGCTCTCCAATAGAGAGTGCTCTTGACTTGGATTCCGGCAAGTTCAAGAGACTTAGAAATTAATTAACAACTTGCAAAAAAAAAGTAAAGTACATGGAAATGAAAGAAAGATTAAACAAACTCTCCGATAGAGAGCACTCTTGATCCACATTACGGTGAGATTCAAGAGATTTTGGTTCTTTTTTATTTTGCAATATTATATCAAATAAAAACATACAAAATTAAACTAAGACTAAGTAAAGAAACTTTTCCTATCTAACTTTTATGAAAGCAAAATTCTAAATAATGAAGCTACTTTTTCCTATTCTACTCTAGCAAACTATTATGCAAATATGAAAATAAAAGAGACGATACAAGCTTCCCCCAAATGGGGGAAGAGGGGTGTGGGAGCCTTTATCCCACTTGCTCTTTATTATCTTTTACAATGCTCTTGAAGTTGGGACTCCTTTTGTGATCTTTAGAAGGTCTTCAATGCAACCTGGAGAAAAGGGATGAAGAAGGGGGAAAAATGAGTGTGTTTTGGAGCTTGAAACTTCAAATTTTTGCCAGCACTTCCGCTTAACCTGTCACGAAAAGTGAAAAACCAGCGAGCTATTTTCCTGTAAAAGCATGGATTAGGCAATAAAATACACTAAAAATTACACCTAGTACTTGTGCAAAGATAGGAATTTTATGCTACTTCAAGTACTAATTAGATCCAAGTTGAATGTAAAACTTAAACATTTACTAGATCTAGAAATGAGAGCAAGCAAAATGAAAATGATTAGCCTTATAGATCTGATTTTAACTTGCAAACATAAAGTAAAAGAATTGAAATTTTGGTTTTAGGGGTCAATAAGATAGATGGAACCACTTGGATCTTGAATCTTTGAAACCACCCTGGATCTCAATTAGCATTCAGCTACCAGAAACTTGTGCCTGGCTCCAAGAAAAGGAGATGCAAACTAGCTCAACCTTTTACTCGGTGCAATGGAGTGATCTGCAAACAAAGACTTATGCGCTTGCCAAAACGGGGATTCGATCATGTACTATTAACTAATTGAAATAAAAAAAACATGAAATATAACTGAATAAGACAATGCTCTTTTAGATCTTTGAAAGTAAATAAATAAATAGATAACTTGAAACTACAAATATCTATTCTTATGTGCTTATATAAGCCCTCTAAAGCATTTATCAATACCCACAGATTTGCAAAGCAAAAGAGATTGAAATTGTATCACCTCATTAATCAAAGCACATGCATCCAAGATCTACACCACATGAGCCTCCAAAGCCTTTCTTTTTTCAAAATGGTTGCATGAGAGCAACAAGTATTACAATATTTCACCAAAGGTTCTTTACACAAATCATCCACACTGTAGAGCTAAAAAGAGCCTCTACTTATACAAAGAGAGAAGATTGAAACCCTAAAACCAAACTCCATCAAATGAGGGCCAATCCCCATGATTTAGTTGACTCGGCACATAACTGAGAGCACAGACCTAAAATAAAGTTGGTGTGAGTGAGGGGTGGCCTCCACCTAGGCAAGGCGCCCCCACTCCCAACCCTAAACTCCGAAAACCAACCTACTGGAAGCCCACACGTGTGAAGGCGCACCATTGAGGAGATGAGGGCATGAGCTTGAGGATGGAGGCGTGAGGGTTGAAGGAGGAGTTGCTTGGTAATGATAGGTGCCAAAACCCTTAGGGTTTGCACCAAATACCTCCTGCAATTAATACATTGCTCCGTAATTAACACCAAAGCAATCACAACCTTCCAAATCAACCAATTCGTGAGCCTAGCTAGAGATGATGAGTCTGCTAACTGAATGTGACTTTAATGCTCTTCGATTGTTGACTGAAGAGGATTTGTGCCGAGTTGAATCATCATAAATGCCCATTGCCATGTCATTTAGCCTTTTATTTTATTCAATTTGGTTTATTTTGGAGAGTTTTTGATTTTCTTCAAAATATTCATTTTTTAATATTTTAATTAATAATTTCTCCGTAAATGACTTTTTTGAGAAATTATTAATTATGAGGCTGAATGAACATCTGAAACCTGGGGATAGATGGCTAGTTGATCATTGATGATTTTTGGCTTAAGGTTAGAGCCTTCAATCACTGAATTCGGGTTCTAGATGACTGACATATTACAAACTTAAATATTTCCATTTAAACTATGGAAAAATTTAATTAAAAACTTAGGAAAAATTAAAAAATAAAAAAAATAAAAACCCAAAATCCAACGCGTCTGGTAATTTTTTTTTTGGAATTTTTTTCTGAGAGTCCTAGTGACTTAGGACACGACCATAGTCTATTCTAATAATATCTAGTAGGTTTATACATACTCAGTTGGGCTCTAATAACCCCCCAAGGCCCAAAATTCAAAATCGGGCATTCCAGCTTTGGAGGAAGCGGGAGAAAACCTCGTCGATTATACTTGGCTATAGGCAAAGCATAATTGACAAGGGCAAAAAACTCCCTAGAATACCTGAGTTGAAATTCTACGTCTTAGAAGACCGAACCACTCAAAACACCCTACTAGCACATTTTGTTACAAACCCGACAGGGCCATGGTCATAATTACTTAAAACAAAAACTGACTAGCCAAAATTGGCTAGGCACAAAGGCAGATCATCTGATACACAGGAACACAAACATTTATCATGTTTCTCAAATGGCAAATCCTTAGCTAATCCAACTATGGTACAAATAAGTTGGTAACAAGTCCAACGTTGACATCACCACCCATCTCCACCATACGTAACTACCTTTGACGTCACCCTCTCCTTTAAATAATTTGCATGCATTGGAATTATATACCATGATTTAATACTTTCCATTAAACTTGAAGAGGGTCGTAAAACAATGGGGGACCCATGCTAAGTCATCCCCACCATTAAAAAAATAACTTTGACTTTGAAATTTGACTTTTTTAATATTTGGACATTAGTGCACTTTGTCCAAATTTAGCATATAAATGCTATTCTGATGCTTCCTTAGCCAAATGATGCCTTTCGGGATGCTTCAGCTGGCCGAAACATAGTGAAAGTGGCCTCTAGGGCAAAGGTGCTGCTCCAGGCTTGAAAATGAGCCCAACCACACGAAAAATAGACTCCGGATCATACTTTTTTTACATTTTGAATTTTTCCATTTAAACCATTAAAAATGGCTTAAAAACGGAAAAATTATTTTTTCTCGGAATCAAATGAAACTCTAGGGGGACCTAGTACATGTTCATGTGACTCAATTCGAATGCCTAGAATGTTGAAAAACATTGGCACAAAGGCTCTAATAACCTCCTAAGGCCGAAACACCAAGATGACCACCCCAGCTTTGGAGGTGTGAGTGAAAAGCTCATAAATAATTAGTCGTTTGTTCAACAACCAATAATAACCAAGGGAAAAAACACTCTGGGCTAGTCGGCTTGATGCTTAAGTCTAGGAAGCCAATCCTTTTATAAAAAATTAAATGCTAGAACATTTTTTACAATTTCTCCAAGGGGGTATGAACATGTATTTACAAAAAATAAAAAAGGCTAGCCGAAACTAGCTAACTCCAACATACTGAACTTCTGAACTCTGGAGATGAGCATTCATCATGCTCAATAACTGGCGGCTCATTAGGAAGTTCAACTATTTTACAAAATAGTTGGTAACAAAAGGAACAAAGAACATGATCTAGAACTGGAATCGATAATAGGGAGAAAAGTCCCATTGTTATTAGAAATGAACCCAGATTGGACTCTCTCAACTCTCATCTTAAATGAAACGATCCAATTGCTAAGAAAACTTATTTGTCACAAAAGCATTTAGTAACTGTTATACCAGATTGTATATGGGGGATTTTTACCCTCATTTTTGCTTCACAGATTATGGCTGAGAATCTGCTTGTCATGGTGGATATGTCATGTTATGTTGGGATGCTATTACTTGTTGCCATATTTTGTCTTGGATGATGCCATGCCATATGTATTATGTTGTCAGTTTCATGCCTTGAGGATATGTATTTGATGGATTTATGGTTTTCATTGATGATTATACTAAATGTTATTCATGTTGCTTACAGTAGTTGATTTTGATAAGCATGGTTAGTAGAAACGTTATGTAGGTTAGTTGTTAGAAGTGGTTTTTGTTTTATGCACATGCCATTGGCTAACATCTCTTGATCCTTACAGGGACCATAAATCTCCTTTGGCTCCACCCATGACTTGTCCATCTCTGTATCATTTCACTTATGTCTTGAAACCATTGGCTAAGACTTGACAAATTGACTCATGACTTCCCCTTTGTGACCCCTTCACCATGAAGGTCTCCATATATTTCCTGATGTCTTGACTCTGTTGTGTTGCAATGATCTCGTGACGGTTCAGGAGGCTTCCCTGTAAATCTCTAGGGTTAACTGCTAATCAAGCAAAACTAATTGCCATGGAGCAATGCTCTCCTTAGACCTAAAACAAGTCTCCCTATTCCCTTGAAATTGGCTAGTGGTTGGAAGGGTAGGTACTCCTTTAATTAAGAGGTATTGCCTATTTGCTCTAAACAAGCATTATTGTGGCAACTCCATCAAGCCTATGGATGGTTGCTGGCAGTGGACCTAAGGCCATGTCATCACTGGTGCCTATAAGACATCTAGGGCTAATACCTTTCAGCCATTATCCAACTAAAGGAGAAAATAAAAGAAAAGAGCAGAAGACAAAAAATCAAAATAAAAGAAAAAGAGAGTGCAAAAAGAGAAAGATCCAAAACAAAAGAGAAAGAAAGAGAAAAAGCAAAGAAAATAAAAAAGGGGGCTTGCTAAGGTCAAAAGGAGTAGTTCCTCGTCACACATCACCCATTTGTGAGACACACTCCCCAATGTTTGCCTAATTGGTGAATGTCATAGAGTTTCCCTTGTCCCTTTATCTTTAGTCAATTAGTCATCTTTGATCAATCCTCCACTTGACCAACCTGGTTGACTTTTCCACCCATTTGACCCAAAGGAGAAATCTCTCGATAAGAGGGAGTTGACAGTGTTGAAGGTTTTGCTTTAGTTATTGAAGGTTTGAGGTGCATGGGAAAGATACCCATGCTTACAGTTTATTGGAGGCCTTATGTGGGATATTATTTGCACTACACGCTTAGTATCTTGGGATGGCTGAGACTTGTGCAAATTTTTATCATTGGTTTATTCCACTTGTCTTGGTCCTATGTATAAATGGGATTATCTTTGCAAGAAATTCTAAACTTATGATATGTTGTGAGAAGATTATGGCTCGTGAAGTTGACTTGAGGGATGATGAAGATTGGCAAGTTGTGGCTGGTCCAGGGTTACGTTCCTTTGAATTCGCAGGTGGTTAATGTTCTTTAAAGGTTTAATATGTGGTGGTAGTATCTTGGCTTCTTCTAGAACCTTTTCAAGGATCAGTGATTGATTCCAAAACTATAGCAAATTCAAATTTGTAGAAGGTAGGTTAGTTGTGATTCAAAGGGAGAAAAATGGCGTCAATGAAAACACTTTTCTTGTAAAGAGGGAGTGTTAGTTTATAGGTTGCTTCGAAAGTGTTTACATCATGCTAGGGGTGTGCTTCATGTGATGTGGGGTGCATGGTAAAACCCTAGCCCCCTCTTGTATCTTTAACTAATTTGGTTGATTGAAATTTGGGGATTTTTACTATAGGTAGATGCTTGTTCTTGAGATATGTACTAGAGAAGGTACAATTCTTAAGGAGGTGTTTATCTTATGTGCCATTGGCATATTTTACAAGGCACACATGTTGAAGAGGATGAGGCCTTGGCATAGGATATGAAGATATCTTCTCGAGGAATGGTAGGCACTAGGAGGAAGGGCACTTGGACCTAGGAGCATTGGGACAACATGTCACGCTCTAGAAGGTTGAGGGATTAGCTTGGGGGAGTCTTCCTTGAAGGGAACACCTCTTGAAAGTTTTGGTAGACCTGGTACAAACATGTGGAGGAGGACCATCGGAGCTTAGGATCATGTCTTGGAAAGCATGCAACCTTTCTGATGAGGAGGGTTTGGCATGTGGAACCTTAGCTTGGAGAGCACACCACTTGGGAGGTGGAATCCAACTACCTTGTAACATGTGTACACCTTGGAGAGGAACACTTCTCATGTGGACCTACTCCAATGGCTTAGATTAGGTTGTTTGTGGATTTAGTTCACTTTCTATGTTGTAGTCCCTCACCTATCTTATAGAAAGCGAGTAGAGTGTCTTTGTATGGACAGCTTAGTCACTAAATCATTTGTATCTTCTTGATGTACTTGTAATCTTTGTGCTTGTGTGATGTACGCAACGTTGTCAAAATCGGACCGGAACCGGCAAAACTGGCCGGTCAGCCCGGTTCGGGTGGGTTTCTGGTTCGAACCAGAGGACCTAACCGTTTTGGGTTGGTTTGATACCGAACCGGCCGGGTTGGTCTATGAACCGCCCTGTTTGGTATCAAATCGGTCCAAAACCGGTTTTCCCAGGAAACCAGTCGGTTTGTACAGGGTTGTACAGATGCCAAAAAATAGGTTATTTTATTTTATTTTTATTTTTATTTTTTGGAAAGTGGGTTGGGGGGATGCATCTGGACACCCTTAAGACACCTAATGAACCTATAAAAAGACGTCCACCCCCTCTCTTTCACTCACTATTCATCCGAGTGTTTTTGAGTTTGTGCTTGGGTGTCTTCAGATCTTTTAGTTTGAAAGTGTTGATTGTTAATGGTCTTAGAGGTGGTTCCTAGGCTGATTCTGAGGCCTCTGATGAGTCTGATCATGAGGATTCAGACGATTCTAATGATTAGATTCTTTAGTCTTTGACTCTAGTCTTTAAACTTCTATAGGCCATTTAGAGCCTTTTTGTTGATGTATTTTGATTCAGACATGGATTGCACTCGATGTTAAGTGCTATTTTGGTTCTATGAACTCTTATATGCTATATACATGAGAAACTTTGCATATTTTGTGTATAATGGTTTGAACTCACATGGATGCACCTGAATATTTAAAAAAAATTAAAATTTGAATATTGTATGTATTTTTGGTGGACCGGTTTTATGATCCGTGTTTTTCCCCGGTTTTTGATCAGTTCCGGTTCGGTTCCGGTTTTGAGGGTCGGCCGGTTTGTCCACCGGTTCGGTTTTTGTAACTTTGGATGTACGAATTGAAAGGCTTAGGAGAAGACTTGGTGCACTAGGGTTTGTATGAAGTAAACCCTAGATAAGATAAGATAATTTTATTAATGTCCAACAAATGACTACAAAAGTAGTTCAATGGGACTGTGGTACCATGATGTTTGTTGCCGCCTTTCACGAACCTCGAGGGGTTAGCATGGTAGAAATCTTCAAGCCACTAGGTGCGTTCTTGGGGGTACTTCTCGAGTTGAGATACTGTCACTCAACACTCAACTCCTCCGTCTAGGTCAACTCCTAGCGAAGCCAAGGGGGGTGGTCCCTGTAAAAGAATCTAAGGCTTTTAAGCTAAGAAACAAAAGATGAAATTAACCTAGGAGTTTGAAAGAAAATACTGAAACAAGATTTTGCAAAAGAAAATTAACTCAACAACATGAAATACAAATTAATCCATCCACATAAGATTCACTTTAAGCAAAATGATTGTATGATGTAGACCAGTGCCAAATGGAGTCTGAAAAAGGAGTGTTGTTGTGATGAGTGTTTTGCAAATGTACTTGGTCAATTTTAATTATTAAAAGATGAGTGGATTAGGGGGAAAAGGGAATTCCCGATATACTCCCGAGGTATGGGGAATGTGTCCGGATTTTGACAGAAGTGGCTCCTCGCAAGAATATGTGGGCTAGATGGAGTCATGGGGGTGTGTCCAACACTACACCAAAAGAGGGTGTAGCCTGAAGGGGACCCGTGGTCACTTTCTAGTTGTTCTTGCCTTCTCCGAAGAATTTTCCCACAAATGACAAACTTCGTGTACGCCGGATTTCCGTATGTTTTCAAGGGATTGATTTGATTAATGGTGAGTTTTTTATTAGATGCGGAAATTTAATAAGTGCATGCTTCCTCTTTTGATTATCCCAAAGCTCAGGGTGAACCAGTGATGGGAAAGAGCATACACGGAAATGGAAGATGTTTATTTCAATTTGAGATTGTAGAAACAAAAGCAAAGAAGTAAAACTAATTACTATAGCCAAGAGTCTCTTTCAGGCCTAAAGGCCTTACTTGGGAGAGCAAGGCATGGCTAGTATTTGTATTACTTTGCAATGAATGAAATTGAAATTTGAAATAGCAAAGTATACTAATCTGTAAAGAAAAACTACACTAACAAAAGCAAAACCATGAAAAAAGTGCACCGACACAAATCTCCCTAGGGGGGATGGGGAGTGGGATCTTAGGAGCCTACTCATAATATTTTATTATGGTATTTATAATGCTTGAGGTGGACACCAATGGTCCTTATAGATCTGGATCCAAAGGTCTTACAAGTTTTAGAAAGATAAGATCAAGAAAGGTGCTCCTGGAGGTCATTGAATAGCTTAGATTTTTTATTTTTCGGCAGCACTTCTCCTTGTCCTGTCAATAAAAGGAAAAAATTAACCACCTGTAATGCACCAAATGTGCCAAATACAATGTTAAAAGCATAAAATATTTAAGCACTGCATGATTAAAAAATATGCACAAGTACTTAACAATACTAGATCTATTCTAAGATGGTGCTTTATAATTCAAGATCCAGAAACATGCTTAAAAAAATCATCCTTTAGATATTCTTTTAAAAGAGAAAACTAAACTAATTAAGCATGTAAGTAACCATAACCAAGAAAGTTTTAATCTAGAAGTGAAGGTAAGAGAAAGAAGAGATAGCTCCAAGCTTGGGAATCCTTTGAGCCATGGAGTTTGTTGGTGGAAAGCAAAGGGACTATGCTCCTTGGAAGTGCTTGAAAATTAGAGGAGTCGAACAAGATCAACCAAACGTTTGAGCGTAGATACCTGTATCAACTCATCAATTCTTGCACAAAGACATGGTTAAACGCAAGGGTGTTAATCTACAAAAGAAACCCAGAAAACATGCATTTAAACAAAAATAACATATACGTCTAGGAGATCTAATGCAACTAATCATTAAGAAATAATCAAGCAAGAAATTTCTTACCCTACTGAGATTACTTCGCCTTCTAGGCCCACAACAAACCAAACAAGTACAACACAAATGAATGATACAAATTACCTCATGAATTATGCAATGTTCATCCACACACTTGATCCATACACCACATGAGACCTCCAAAGCCTTTCTTATTATTCCAAAATAATATTAAAAATTACAATACAACATTTGGGCATTCCTTCGGTCCTCTGACCATGCCAATGAGAGAGCAAAGCTTTGTTTAAATAACCAAAGAGAAGAGGGGGGGGGGTGACCAACAAATGAGTAGAGTGGAATTGAATGAGAAAAGAGTGGATCTTGTTGGGAGTTTGATTTGAAGAGGATGTGCCACCTCTCCAAAGAGAGATGTGCTCTCATCCTTAAGCTGAACTAACGCCCCATGAGTTGACACATACACAAATTGTGAGATATGAAGGAGGCACAATTCCTAACTTGGAGTGATATTGAATGACCTTGAGATCGCATGAGAGGATTAAGGGAGTTGTTTGTTGTGAACTCATGTGGGGGCGCCATATCTCATAAGAGATATGCACCCTCATATTGATCCCCTCCAAACCATTGCTCAAATGCCACATCAACCACATCGTATGCTTCATGGAGATGGCGCACCTCTTAACTTGGCATGATTTGCTACTCACCAAATTGATTCCAAATCCAACACTTTTAATTTAAATGAAGTCGCTTTCCTTATGAGGCAAACTTGCCACATCATCCACATGCTTTTGACTTGTTCCTTTATCACGTTGTGCCATTTTGTTGCATCTTTAGCATTTTTGAGACATTTCGTCGCCCCTTTAGAGAAAAAAAATGCTTTACGAGATAATTTAATCACCCAAAGCATATGAAAAGTGGGTTTTAGGGTAAAGGATATGCGCTGAGTGTGAAAACGAGCATTCCCATGCCAAAATCAAACTCTGGACCACACTTTTATTACAATTGGAATTTTTCCATTTAAACCATTAAAAATGGCCTAATTTTGCGGGAAAAATTATTTTTCTCCGAATTAAAAAAAAACTTAGGGGGACCTAGCACATGTCCATACAAATCATTATAGATGCCTAGCATGCTTATATACATTGACACATGAATTTTAATAAGGCCTAGCCTCCAAGACGACCATTCCAACTTTGGAGGAGCGGTGAAAAACTCGAAAATTATACATCGCTTATTTAACATTGCATAATTGATAAGGGGAAAAACACCTTGGAATGATCGGATTGACGTCTAAGTCCTAGGAAGCCAATTCCTTTACAAAAAGTTTGCCATGCTAATACATTTATTACGATTCCCCCAAGGGGGTATGAACATGTGGTACCAAAAATAAAAGGGCAAAAAAGGCCTGATGGCCTTCTGAACTTTGATATGAACAAGTGTACTTGATCATTCTTTGCCGGCTCGCCTGAAAGTCCTACTAGGTTGTAATGTGCTCTTCTACATAAGCATCAAAAACACCCGTTAACCTATTTAATTCCCATAGGTTCAAGTGGGTATTAAGGAAAAAGGGAATTGATTGAGCACATTTAATACCAGGAGTAGAAAGGAACATTTATTCAGTGTTATTAAGTCATCGGTATAGTAAAGAAGGCTATCAGAATTAATATCATAGAGCACGCGGAGCACGCAGGCCTTATTCCATCTAGCATAAGTCAACGAGCAATTAGAATTGCATGCATGCAAAAGTAAAGTGCAAACCCTAAAAGTTACATGCAAACCCTAAAAGTTACTTGCAAACCCTAAAAGATAAAAACAAAAGGGTATCTATGATTATTATTCATCTTTGAGTTTGGTTTCTAGAGCAGTAGCAGTAGTAGCCGCAACAAGAAGTTGGGGTTGGGGGCGTGAGCCAGCAACTAACATGTGTTTTTGGTAGTGAAATCTATCTGCCCTAATCACTTTTGAATAGATCACTTAGATCTATCATAAACTTTTCACCACATTCATTCTTCTTCAGATATCTAGCATACAAAAGAAATTACTACAAGGTCATGTTTTACTGTTGGAAAATAGCTGGAAAGACCAAGAGCAATTCGCTGGGATCCAAAAACTCATCATTCCTTCTGCATGTCACTATCATTCTTCTCGACAGGCTCATATCACTATATTGGGTGATTATCGAGCTATCCTTCGCACATCCGGAGCAGATATTAACATAAACGTGGAAAAGGGAGGGCGTCACCCACTCAGGGGAAAACAATTCACTAGGGTATTAGACGGGGTCAGTTTCTGTGCATGTGTCATCGTATATCTTTGGGGGGCTCGTACTACCACTCTTAGAAATTATCAGTATCATCGACAACATATTGGATCTCACACGAGAAGATTATCACCAGAGAGGGACGTTTTCCTAGCATGGGTGTCAACTACTGAAGAGCAACATGTTTTCACCTTGCATCTGATTGCATGACATGCATGTCTCCTGTATATTGAAGGACTATCATAGCTATAAATCTTGGTATGTTGCCCCACCCTTTCAGAACCATATTTCCTATTTTATCTCTAGATCTGCTATATTTAGGGCTTTTTGGCATGTAGTCTATTTTGCATGCAAAATTAATTATATCTCCAACACACCTGAAACACCTAAACTGCAAGCATATTATCAACGCAAGGGTAGAATATCAGTTGGGATATTACATAGGTGCAACTTACTTGGTAACAATGTTAATACAAAATGGGAGTGCTAAGCTACCTCCTAAAAAAGCAAGAAGCAAGACTCTAACCTAAAAACCAAAAAGAGCCAATTCCATAGATGGAGAGCCAATCCATAAGAGAAATGTATACAGAGAGTCAATCAAGAGGAGAAATGGATTAAAAGAGTGGATTTGAAATCTGTGATACAAAAATGGTGAATCTGTCATGGGATACTAGAAGCATCTCTCCTACCTTACGAGGCTTACTGAAGGAATCTCGAAAGAGTACTTTGTGTGGAGGAAGAACTAGAAGAGGAGTTATAATATGTAGTGTCATTGCCTGGTGTGGGGAGCCTGCTACTATGTCTTTTGGATGAATTGTCCGGCTATCGGGGTGGGGTTGAAACTAGCCACATTGATAGTGTTGTGCAGAAGTGGAGCTGGTCCTTTGTGTCCTAGTTGATCGATAAAAAATAGTGCCACCATTTGTTTGTCTCTTAGTGCCCTTAGAGCTAAGTTGCACGAAACTGGAAAATAGGGGAAACACAACCCTCCAAAATTTTGGAAATGGGGAAACGTGATATATATATATATATATATATATATATATATATATATATAACATTTAATTTTTTTAAAATAACTGATTGTGAAACATAAATAATAAAATTATTAATCATAACTCCTAAAGGATTACATAATGCAACTAGTGATCTCCAAAAAAACCCTTTATAAATGAGGCTAGTACATATATTTCCAAAAACAACCTTTATAAATGAGGCTAGCACATATACATCCAAAATCAACCTTTATATATGAGGCTGGAAGTACAACGCGGCATAGAAATAAAGACTCAAGAGTAAACAGTGTAAAACTAATCCACATAAAAATAGAGCAAGAAGCACGCCGAGTTTCAGAACATGTAGTGGAAGAAAGGCTAATTCCACTTCTAGGTTCCTCGTTGACATTTAGGGAAGCAAAAAAGATCTCCAAGTCGGGACATTCTTGATCCACATCCCATTCTTTAGGAGGCCCACTATTATATTATGGACTCTTACAGGATGCAAGGGGAAGGTTGGAGTGCACAAAAACAAGATCCTCAGCTTTCTGTGAACCCAACTTGTTGCTCTTCACAGAATGAATAAAGCCATAGGTGCTCCAGTTTCTCTCTGCTGATGAAGAGCTTGCCACCTGCGAAAGAATGCGAATGGCAATGATTTGCAAATGTACACCATTTGGTCCATGACAAATCCACCACCTAACTGGACTCATGGTGCTTCTCTCATCCAAAGCTACGACATTTGAATATTCATTGAATCCTCTAGCAAAATTGGCAAATTATTTTGTCACCTCCCTCTGCAGATCAACTGGAAACATTCTCATAAGGGTTGCTTTAGCTCCATTCACCACCTCTCTATCCCTATGTGGTGCCTTCCTCTTCCCATTCCTTTGAGCAATGAGCTCTTCATCATAGAATTTTGGGTTTAGCACATGTGCTAAAGTATGCAATGGGTGTTGAAACTGTTCCACATGTCAACCATAATCTGCTGCACCAAATCAGCAAAATCAACATCAACAAATAATAGCTGGGGAGACTCTTGTAAAATTATTTCCATAGTTTCTCAACCATGGTATCCATGCCATCATAAACCTCTCCTAAGAAAGCTTGGTATGTGTCGGCATTTCTAAGAAGGTCAAATGCAGGGGCTGTGAATTCGAGCAAGAAATCTATCTTGCCCCACTAGTCCTCATCAAGGAACAACCTACGCACCATAGCCCCCCGCTTTGATTCTACCTGCCTCCACTCAGCCCAAAGTTAGCTCACCACCATAGAAACTAATGGCTGCTTAACCTCAACAAGGCGACTCAACATTATGAAGTTGGAGGCATATCTTGTCTCAACAACTTTCAACAACTCTAATTTGGAGTTTTGTTGAAATATTGCTTGTGATTGGTGGTGCTTAGTGATGAATTTGATAATTTTCCTTGCATCCCTTGTGAGTTCCTTTATCCATGGAACTTTATTGTCAATCTCTTCTAAGATCAAATTTAGGTTATGGACAATGCATGGCGTCCAAAAAATGTGTTCATTCCTGCTCTCAATAATTAAACCTGCAACTTTGCAGACTGGTGCATTATCTGTGATAACCTGAACCACCTTATTCGGCCCTATTTGATCAATATCTGTGGCTAAAACATTGGCAATGAATTGAGCATCTTTCAACTCCACTGAACAGTCTTCAACCTTTATGAACATTGCTCCTTTTGGTGAAGTGGCAATTTTATTTATCAATGGCCTATGCCTAGTATCTGTTGATCCATTAGAGACAATGTTGACCCCAAAGCTATGCCATGAAGAACGAATCGGTGCTAAAAAACAATGTTTTTCCAAGTTTCCAGGATGCGAGAGTGGGGAAACACACATTGGGGACATGTGGAGACCACCCCCAAATTTTAGCGAAATTTGGGGAGGGGGGGTGGGGTGAGGGGACGTCCAGGTCTTAATAAAAATTAATATTATAAATTATTAAATCCCAACAATAACAATTCAATGATTCATCCCATGTAAATTACTAAAAGTAAATAATAAATAGTAAATACTAAGTTTATCATTGTGCAATGTAAATCAGAATATAACAAATTAATAATACAAACACGTTATACAATTCATCATGATAATTTTCAAATTTGTGATTTGAATCTTGATATTCATATTTCTAATTTTAGTAATTGTAAATTGTAATTGAAAAATTGAATAAATGATATTGCATGCTAAAATAGTGAAATAGTAAATTACTAAAGACCAAGTTTGAAATAGAGACTAAACAACAATTAAAATTAAAATTTTATTTTTTTAAACTGAAATTGGGAAAATCATGGGGGGCGTCTAGGAGCCCCCCAGTTTCAGGAAGGAGCGTGTGGGAGCTCCCCTTCACTGGAGCGCACTGTAGAACAGGGGGATGCGCTCCCTTGTGTGTTTCCAAGAGTTTCTGGATTTTGGAGACGTTGGGAAACGTTTCGCCGAGAGCCCTCGAGTCCTCGAGGTGCAGGGAGCGAGGGGGGCACACCCCTGACCCTGGGGGGTGAGTCCCCGTGTAACACTGCTAAAACATCCTCCACAAGCTCCTTCTCCTTCTTGAGTAGAACAATTCATATATTTTCATAGTTGGGTCCCTTGAACCCTTGAGGGGCTGTGTTAATTGCCCTCACCATATGTTTCCAGTAAGGAGATCGAACCACATTGAAAGGGATACCACAGGCATAGAGGGCCCTAGCCACTCTTGTTTCAGATTCTTCTCTCCCTTGAGCGTTATGAAGTTTAGCTATTTAGCTGTCTCTGATGGAAGGAGATGTTGATGATCCTCTACCAGCAAGTTTTGAGGCTGCTTCTTGGATTTGTTGAGGTCCCCTCCTCTTCCTTGATTCTTACTGTAAATTTTCCTTTAATATTCAACTAGGGCTAAACAGTGCATGCAAAATATCAATTGATACCCACACATGAATATCTTTTACAGTATGCAGCAGAATATAAAACTGAGAAATAAATCACAACATCACATCATGATATTGACACTATTATTTTGGGTATGGAAACCCCCGAAAAAACCCAAGATGGGAAAACCAGTGCAACAGCCAGATATAGATTTTATTATGAGAAAATATGGAACTTTTACAATCACTGCAAATTCATCTAAACCTGGCGAATGCAGTACCCGACAGAATCACTGGGCAAATCCCAGCTAAACCTCAACACCCTCCTATGTGAGTGTACGACCTAGCTGTACGAAGCTCGTTGATCCTGCTGCTTGCTCCTCCGTCTTCTCGGCTAAATCCTCTGTCTGACTTTCTCTCCTTGTCTGTATCCTGTCTCTGTCGGAATACATGTGTGTGTTCTCTCCACCAATTGATCTCTCTTTTATAACTTTAGGTAAAGCAAAAACCCTAATTTCACTTTCACTTTAACTAGTGGTAAAGCTAGATAACGCAACACATGTTTTGCAGCTACCCAATGCACACTCCTAGGCTCAACCATGAATTGACTAAGAGTGTTCACTGCAAAACACAAATCTGGCCGAGTGTTGATCAGATACATCAATGACCCAATGAGCTGACGGTATAAAGGTGGATCCACCATCTCTCCCTTAGAAGCATGAAGCTTCTTCCAGTTGGTGATCATCGGTGTCGACATAGGCTTGCAATCCTCCATCCTGAATCTCCTCAGAATATCAACCGCATACTTTTCCGGTCCCAGGAAAATATGTCAAGGCTCCTGCCAAACCTCCAATCCTAGAAAATAATGCATCAGTCCAATATCAATCATCTCGTATTCTGTTGCAAGATCCTTCTTGCAAGATGCAATGGGTCTCTCTCTCCCTGTGATAAACAAGTCATCAACATATAGCAGAAGAATAAGCGGATCATCTCCAACCATGATGAAGTATTGATTCAAATCTGCTTCACTCTTCTGAAACCCCATACTTGACAAGTAAGAATTGATCCTGGAGTACCAAGCTCTAGGAGCTTGCTTCAACCCATATAAGGCTTTCTTCAACCTACAAACATGAGACTCTCTCTCATAAATCTCAAAGCCCTGAGGCTGGTCAACATAAATGTCCTCCTGTATGATCCCATTGAGAAATGTGGTCTTCACATCCATCTGATGGATCTTCCAACCCATTTCCGCTGCGATGGAGATCAATGATTTGATAGAAGTATATCGAGCAACCTGCGCAAAAGTCTCATCATAATCAATGCCCTCAACCTATGAAAACCCCCACGCTACAAACCTGGCCTTGTACTTCTCCACACTCCCATCTGTTGCATGCTTTAGCTTGTAAAACCACCGAGAAGTCACCACTGACTTCCCCTCAGGTCTCGGAACTATCTCCCATACATCATTCTTCATGATGGAATGGTACTCATCCATCATGGCATCTCGCCAAACCGAATGCTGGGAGGCCTCCTCAAAAGTAGAAGGCTCAGAATTACGTGTACTAGCCACCAACAACATGCCCAATCCGTCAGGCATCTTGATGGCCCTCATTGAATCCCTGGGTGTCCCAACCTTAATAGCTTCCTTCAAAGTCTCTCGAAGCCACTTAGGCTTCTTCTTCCCTGAAGACTGCTCCCACACCGGTTTGTCCTCATCTGAAGAACTACCAGAGTTAGTACCCCTAGTAACCTGTGAACTTGAAGCTGGTCTACCAACACCAGGTGTACCCTGTAATCCTAATCCTGATCCCAATCCCCTGTACGATGTACCTGTAATAGTAGACCCATCACCTGTCCCCGAAGACCCTGCTGGCTGAACCACTGAACCTGGTGAACCTGTGCTTGCAATGAGTGGTCCTGTAACCCCAGAAACCTGTGATCGTGACTGCTGCGCTGATAGAACCTGTCAAACAACTTGAGGTGCAGGAACCTGCTGCTCTCCCTGCTCTGACTCTCTCGACTTCCTGAAGGCCGCTCCTCCTCAAACATCACATCCCTTCTCACCACCACTTTCCTCTGAAGGGGAAGGTAAATACGGAAGGCCTTCAAAGTCTCATCATATCCCACAAAGATGCCCTTCTCTGCAGTGGGCTCCAACTTTGTCCTCTTCTTTGAAGGGACATGAGAGTAAGTCAAACTACCAAATATCCGAAAATGGCTAACTTCAGGCTTCTTGCCTGAAAAACACTCCTCAGGTGTCAAGTCCCCCACGGCACGATGGGGACTCTTGTTCTGAAGATATATAGCTATGCTGCAAGCCTCAGCCCAGAGAAAGAAAGGAAGAGATTGGTCATGTAGCATAGCTCGGGTTGCTCCAACAATGGACCTGTTCTTCCTCTCAGCTACTCCATTATGCTCTGGAGTATATGGAACTGTCAACTGTCTCCTGATACCCTCCTGTCTGCAAAATCCATCAAACTATTTGGAGGTATACCCACCCCCGTTATCCGATCTAAGAACTCGGATCTTCCTCCTTGTTTGGTTCTCCACAAGAGCTTTGAACTCTTGGAACCTCTGCAAGACTTCCTTGGACTTCTTGCTCTTCAGAAAGTAGATCCAGGTCTTCCTGGAATGGTCATTAATGAATGTCACATAATACTTGTATCCTCCCAAGGAAACAAAAGACATCGGTCCGCATAAGTCTGAATGTATCAAGTCAAGGACCTCTGTTGACCTGCTATCATTGCTCGGAAAAGCAGTCTTGGTGTACTTTCCCAAAGCACACCCCCTACACACATCACTCTGCCCTGTGCTGAACTCCGGTAACCCTGTAACCATATGTCTCAACAACCCCAAAGCTGTATGATGCAAGTGAGCCATCCTCCTATGCCAAAGCTCACAAAGCTCACTGCCGTTGCTATGTGCCAAGGCATGTTGAGGTTGAAACAAGAGCCTATATAGTTTCCCGCATCTAGCTCCAATGGAAACTAAAGCAGATGGTCTTGTAGTCTTGGGAAACATATGAACGTGTCCATCTAGGAAAGACACCCCAAGACCTTGATCCTCGATCATGGAAACTGAAACTAGGTTCTTCTTCAGCCCAGGTACATACAATACATCTCTCAACACCATGGGACTCATGGACTCCCTCTGAAAGGTAATGGTAGCACGCCCAACAACTCTGACTGTTGAGTCATCTCCCAACAGAACCTCCACATCTGTCTCAGTTTATGAAAGCTCGAAGAACATCTCACGAGCACCTGTCATGTGGCTTGAGGCTCCGCTATCTATATACCAAGTGTTGGAAGTAGATGCACTGTAGGAATGGTCTGTCACCAGGGAAAGCTCCCTTTGTCTGCCAACATCCGCACTGGTGAGAATTGGTGCTCTATCAATCTGAATATGCCCAGTGCACAGTGAAATCTCACTCTGAAATCTCGCGGCAAAGTCATTGACTTTCGCTGAAGCTGTTGTTTGCTGCTTCTTCTTCTTCTTCTTTTTCGGACACTGCCCAGCATAGTGTCCCATCTTGTGACATGCAAAGCACTTTACAGTGCTCAAATCCTTCTTCTACCCATCCTGTTGCTTGGCCCCACCCTTCTTGTGACCCTTCTTGTTCTTGTTCTTCCCCTTCACTATCAAGGCCACACCCTCCTCATCCTCCCTACTAGTTGAAGCACTGCACTACAAGAAACCCCTCCGAGTCTCCTCCTGAACAAAATCATCACAAACCCTGTCCCATGATGGTAAGTTCTCTCTAGCCACCAAACCCTGTCCCATGATGGTAAGTTCTCTCTAGCCACCAAACCCTATACAAACACAGCCCAAGGTGCAGTCACCCCATTTAAGGCTGTCCGCACTAGCTCAGGACCAGTAATAACCATCCCAATAGCTGCAAGCTCATCTTTCACCTGAGAGATCCTAGTAAGATGGGCCATACAAACCTCCCCTTTCACCATCTTGATATTCTTCAGCTTCTCCCTAAGAACCATCTTCCTATTCTCATTAGAACTCTGAAATAACTTGGTCAAAGCACTCCACATCTCATGTGCATGATCTTTTGCTGAAATGTGTGGAATAAAATGGTCTTTAACATCATCCAAGACAATTCTCATGGCTTTAATATCCTTCTTCCCAAAGGCAGTTTCTGCGACAGGATCAGTAGTAGTACTGGGAATGACAATGGGGTGAGTTGTAGTATTATTGACAACCTCATCCCACAGCTCATTCTCTCTCAACAAAAGCACTATCCTGGCCTTCCAAGAAATAAAGTTCCCTGCCCCATCAAGTCTATTTTCACTTCTCAATTCGGGAGAAGACATCTTTCTCAATCGGGGAGAAGACATCACAAAAGTTTTTCTGAATTCTGGAAATGCCTCAGTCTGCAAATATTTAGTTTTCTGCCCCACTCAGCTCTGATACCATGTAGACTTTTCACAAGTTTTCAGCCTCCGGTTATAAGTTAAAAAATTTGTCTCAGTTTATTGCAAACCCAGAAATTTAAATGTTGGAAATAAACATAAAATTCAGACTTATTAACACTGCTGTAACTTCATCTTTTCACTGACAGAAAATAAAAAAAATGCATGCCATTCAACACACACTGCTAAAAGTTTTTTGGCCAATGGCCCTGGAAAAACCCACAAGGGGAAAACCAGTCAGAGAGAAAGAGAGTTTATTATTTCTTTAGGATAAAAAATCAGACAGTCTTTACAGTCGAAATACAACTTATCTCAACCAACGCAAATCACACAGCAGGCTGCCTCGATTTCTGTGCAACAACTGCCTTGTTTTCCATGCAAATTTCTTTTCGAAAAATGTGCAGAAATATCGGCAACTAACTATTCTTGATTTATGTGCCTGAGAGCATTTAATGCAGCCCTTGAAATCTGTGCCAAAAACAGTCACAGACCGTACTGTATGGACTGCATTAAATGCAACAGTACAGCCTCGAAAAGCGTGGCACAAAATCTGTCTGATGTCTCGGGAAATGTGCCAGAGATCTTCCTTGAAATCTGTGCCTGAAATAAACCTTGGAAACCGTGCCCAAATCTGTACTATACAGAATCTGTACCATCTCGATTTCCGAGCCTACAATAAATGCAGCCCGTACTCCTTGAAATCTGAGCCTGCAATCAACCTCAAAAACTGTGCCCACTCTCACACTGTACGGTCTACAAGCTTCCTCGAAAATCGTGCTTGGAAGGTGCCTTGAAGTTCGTGCCCAACAAACTGTTCAGAAAAATGGTGTTTCGATATTCGTGCCTCTCTCTTCAGCTCCTCTCTTCTCATCTCAAGAATGATATGAAATGGCCTTTTCCCTTGCTTTTGTTTGAAACCCTAGGTAGGTGAGGAAGCATCTAATATAAGGGTTGAGATTAGATTAGATCTAGGGATGAGAATAAATGCTCATTTAATTCTCATAAAAATTAATTTTACTCACCCACTTAAATATATCAAACTTAGACTTTAATCTCTAAAGTCTCATTAAATGCTCCACTTAAGTCATTTAATGCAAGGGTCACTTTATTTCCCCTCTTTAGGTGACTAAGGCTAAAGTCACCTAGGGGAACACATTCCTAGGTACAAAATTAACAGGACATAGTCCACAAAGTTGTATACACAATTGCCATTCTTGAAGGGTCCACAGGAAAGCATCTCAATGGAATTTGTGCTTGGACTGCCAAAAACACATTGCATATTTGATGCAGTTCTTGTTGTGATGGATGCTTTTCTAATGGTGCACTTTTTGCCTTGTATGAAGACAAGCGATGCTAGTTACTGCAAATATATATTTTTCAATGATATCCTGTGGATTCATGGACTATTGAAGAGGATCACTTTATATAGAGATACATGGTCTTTAAGTCATTTTTGGTAGAGGCTGTGGTGCAAGATGGGAACAAAGTTGAAGTTTACTCAACTTACCATTGTCAATAGATTTTCAGACCAAGGTGGTGAACCACAATTTGGGTAATCTATTGAGATGTTTGTTTTTAAGTAAACCATGACATTTAGATCACATGTTAGTGGATGTAAAGTTTTCAGTGAATAGATCTATGGAACCAATCATGATAGTGTATGATCAAAAGGGAGTAACAAGTTTGATAGATTTACCAATATACGTGAGTGATGATATAGAGGTATCTGCAGAACATGTTTAATGGGTTTATGCATACACTAAAGAGAAACTACAAGAAAATAGCACGAAGATCAAAGACAATGCATCATAGATTCAAGTCATTTGAAGTTGGTGACCCAGTGATGGTTCACTCAAGGAAAGAGCACTGCCCTAAAAGCACCTACAAAAAATTGAACTTCAAGAAGATAGGGTCATGCATGATTCAAAGGAAGTTTGGAGACAATGGATATGAATAAAACATATCTGTTTGAGGATGAAGACATTGTGGAAGATGAAGAGGATGCAGAATTTGATTGGAAAAAACAAATGCTGATGAAGAAGTGTGGGGAGATAAAGAAAGTAATGGTGGAGAAGACACTCCAAACTAAATGCGGAACATAAGCAATATTTGGTGAAGTGGAAGGACAGGCCAGATGAAGAAAACACCTAGATCTTAGACATTGGAGTTCAAAAAATTGAGCAGAGAGAATAGTTCAAGATATGCACAAAATGCACGAGGACGTGCAAGTATTTTCTTGCGAGGAGAAGTTATTGCATGAGCATAAAAAATTAGAAGAGAAATCCTGTAGGAAAGTGCACAACTGAAGTGGACAAAACAGAATCTGAAAAAAAGTGCAGAGAAAAGTCATGAAGGGAATGCACAGATGAGACATTTGGGTTGAACAGAAGCAAGTCGAAGAGACATGTGGTTTTGAGTCAAAATGGTTGGCAGTTTCAACTGGAAGAAAGGATGCCCAGTTTTGGAGAATGCACATAGAAGAGAGCATAGTTATGAAAGGACTGTACAACTTTGAGGAAACATGGAGTGCAGCTGCAAAAAACAGAAGGAGAAGGAGAAAGGGTAGGAAGCTGAAGCAAGCTGCAGGACAAGAGTCACTGCCATGACTGTTGGTGTACAGCAGAATGTGGAGACAGTCTATTATATAAGTTTTGTTCGAGCAAAAGAATTGGCAAGCAGAGTAGAGAAAAGAGACATGAGGAGTTAAATCAGCAGAGTAGTGTGAGAGAAGAAGACATAGGTCTGACAATTAGAGATTAATTCTCCGTACCATATATACTCTTCTATAATATATTAGTGAAAATCTGATTGCCCTGAATGTGTTTGTGTCAATGTATGCTTGGTAAGTTAGTTTAGTACTAGTCTGTGTCGGTGTATTTGTTTGCAGGTCACTGTACAGAGACTGTGAGAATTGGGACACCACATTGCCTCTGTGTTACACAGTAACTGTCCTTATCCTTTCAAGATAGTGAAGATGCCATACTGATAAATGAAGAATGTCTGTGTCCATGGTGCAGGACATAAACCAGGGAATCTGAGCTGGGATCCCCTTCCTGCAATGGTTTATGCAAGGCCTCACCAAAGCGGAGGAACCCTATCAGGCAATTATCCATCAGAGCCTTCTTTTCTCCAAACCACCTATCACCAATGAGCTTTCAGAGATCGCACCTCACTGTCATTTCTGATAGCTAACCATGTGCACACTATGATAGACATGCCTTAACAGTGTTGGAGATGTGTCTGTCCAAGAAGAGAAAAGAATCAACTAAGCCCCATCTATTTTACCTCCCAGGTTACTAAAATTGGAGAAAATACTTTGTTGAATCTCATTAAGGGCGGAGTAATTGTCAACGTCAGGAAAGTCAATGTATCCTTTGAACTTTCCCTCTAAACCTTAAAAAGATTGCTGTGTCGGTTGAGTGTAGAAATCAATATCATTTTGTTGCTTGCAAGGTGAATGAAATCCAAATTCTGATGTTTCAATAGCATAGTCTGTTATTTTTTTTATGCTTCTCTGACCAAACATATTTTTTCTTTGTCCAGTGGAGGAAGCATTAAATCATCCTTACCTGGCTAGTTTGCACGATGAAACTGATGAGCCTACCTGCCCCATACCATTCAACTTTGAATTTGAGCAGCATGCATTGACTGAGGAGCAGATGAGAGAGCTGATATATGAGGAGGCTCTTGCCTTCAATCCAGCTTAGAAGACTGGTGGTGGTCTGTTTTCTTGTTTCAGATTTCAGAACTGATTATTGTATTTGATTTAAATTTTAAGATGTTATTCTCTAGTTGAAAAGTTTGCTATCTTGCACAAAGGCAAGTCAAACTATATGCAAAATTATGCTTTATAAGTTGACTTACCTTAGAACCTACTAGACTGTATGTTAAAGGAGCTAGCAGTCTTCAAACTAAAGACTGTTGTATGCCAGAACCTACTAAACGTATGTTAAAGGAACCAATCATCTTCAAACAATAAACAGTTAATTAACGCAATTATTTTAGCCAGGCTTCTGCTCAAAATTGCCCCTTTTCCAACTGCTTGAGAGACTTGTCATGTAAGTTTTATTAAGGAAGAAGAAAAGTACTTTTTATTTGCAGTTTTTGGATAAGCATTTTCTTTAAATCATGAAAGATGATATTCCCTTGAGTTTCTGTAGGCAGAGTAACCATACACCTCTTATTGAGAAATCAAGAATGCTATTTTCTTTGGCTTTGGTGAACGTTAATGCTGTCATCTTCCTTACTAAATTTTAATGCAATACCAGTTATATTGTGTTAATCAATCTTCTAATTCCTTGGGCATGAAATCATAAACTATTGTTTCTCATCGCATTTCATGTTGGGATTAGAGGAACAAAGAATGTATCAGGAGGGCACATTGTCTAATCTACCACTACATTAGAGAACTGGATATATAAAAAAAATTATTTGCAAATTGTCCATTCATAGATTGCTTAATGGAGTTGGGTAAAGAAATTCCTCTTATTAGACTGTAATTAATCCTGTGCATTAATTGTAAAAAAAAATGGGAATATAGGCTCTGTACAATTGATCCAAACAATACAAAATCATCAAAGGCTGCCCTATGGTGATGTCGGCAGAAGCCTCTGTAAAGAAGGTGAAGACAGTATTTAAGGAGGAATCTCATCATAAGACATCGCCTCACAATTTTATATTGGAAAGAGTACCTCATAGGTTTTCATTCCTTGTCCATGAAATTCTTTTCAAATGGCATATAAAATACCCAAAACGTATCTTATCTAAAAACCCAGCACGTATCTGACGTATATTCATGCCTACGAATTCTAAGAAAAACGACACTGACCTCTAACAAGGTCCTTGTTTTAATGAAAAGGACATTGACCTCAAACAAGCTCTTTAGTTAAAATCTTAGAGGATATAGTAAAGAGCACCTGAGTGGCTCTTTACCTGAGTGGGCAAGAGCTTGTTTGAGGTCACTCAGGTGCTCTTTACTATATCCTCTAAGATTTTAACTAAAGAGCTTGTTTGAGGTCAATGTCCTTTTCATTAAAATAGGACCTTGTTAGAGGATATAGTAAAGAGCACCTGAGTGGGCCTAATGGTTAAGAGCTATGTTACTAGAAACGAGGAATGGGAAACGGAACAAGAAATGAGAACGGTACGAGAAATGTAGTCTAAAGGGTTCGCACATACAAGAAAGGAGGAGAGAGAAAAACAATAATATTGAAGATGAAGAAGAGCTGGAAGATTGCAGAAACTCTTTTAATAGCTTTAGTGATAAAGATTTGGCTTAAATGTGGAAATGGGTCATAAATATTTTTTCTAACATTTGCCGACATCAATCTATAACTAGACCCCTCTTACTTACAAACAATTAAAACAATTACGATAATTAAAAGTAACACAATTTTTTTGTAGGGGCTTATTTTACTTTTTATATCCATTACTAATTACCCTAATTAAATCTTCTAAAACATCTTTTTCTATTTAAAGATTCTGAGACTAGTACCATTAATATACTATTAAACCAAAAGTGAAAACTAAAATACTAAAAAATTATGTAATTAAAAACCTTTCAAAATATGATTGATAAATTCATTAATATTTATTAAACTTAACCACACGACAAATCATTGAAATTTTAATAATTTTAATTGCTAATTTCAACAACTATTACCCAAGCAAGAGATCGTTCAAGCAGCTTTTATGCTGCTGCTGTCTAAGAAGCCAAGGAAAATAGCTTGTATGCGGCTGCTGTCTAAAAAGCCAAGGAAAGCAGGCAATTATAGCACCTTATTATTCTAAAAATAAAACACAATACCCAAAAAAATAATGCCAAGCTCTTCCTATTGCTCTTCACATTTGTTCATATGCCCAAGTGGATTGGAAGTACCCACAAATTGTAGAGATTGGTCAACAGAGCTGTAATTTACATTTTATGGTGAAGCCCCATGTCTAGTATTAATGGTGACTGCAACGCCTCTGCAGTGTCCTCCCATGAGTGCAACACGTGTTTTTGCATTGCCCACCATCGTGCTGGGGTCTCTTAAAAGTTTTCTCCATCACTGAATCCTCTACCTTGGAACGATCTTCCCCTTCATTTGCTCTACAAATTTAGTTGTGTCAGTCATGTCGTCAAGCTTTGGGGTAGTTCCTTCAGCTCTATGCTAATCCACCAGCATGCATGGCTTTCGGTTTCATGTTTTTGGTTCAAAATTCCAGAAACGACTGACAAAAACGATGATCAACAATTTCTATGTATTAAAATCGGGAACGGTCGCAGAAAATGAAGTTTCCCATCAGGTTCTCGTTTCTACGTCATCTTTACAAGGAAACGAGTGTAGCTGTTAGTTTATGGCAACAGAGGTTAAGAGCATGTGTTATCTCGAAGGAGGTCATAGGTTCAAAACCGGTGGGGGCTAGGGTTGCTTGTTTAGCCCGTTGTGACAAGGCTAGAAGGGTAGGTGACCCTTGGATAGGCGGTCCACCTCGGATTATATCCAGAGTGGGCTCCGGATCGTCTCGACCCCTGCAGAGTCGCAAGTTCTTGGTATATCTGACTTGTGGGCTGTTGGATATATCCTTGGGAGGTTGCTAGTTCCCTTGATTCAAAAAAAAAATCTTATAGGATATAGTAAGCATAGTGATTAGTGTCTAATTTGTTATGACTTTGGTGGCATGGAACTTGTTTGATGTTGCTTTGATTAATTATGCACCATAATAAGCCAATTTTTAAAGCTTCCTATATAGTTTAGCCAGGTTTGGTTTTCTAAAAGCCTACTACTCCTTGCACTTAAAAGAAAGCAAGGAACTTCTATATCCTTTCATAGAGTCAAAGGGGCGAGTTACTTTTTTATCAATTAACTTTTATATCATTGTTTTTAGAAAATCTTCTAAAACAAAAAAGTTAAAGTTATTCCTAGTTTTTTAGTCTTGTACGTGGGTCTCGTATACTCATGATTTCCATAAATACAAGTTCTTCGAAAGGGAAACATAATCTCATATAGTAATGATCTTCATATAAACAAGTTCTTAAAAATTGAACATTAAGCTATATTTGATACAACATAGTTGATATTCAATAGGAGAATCAAACTATACACGGTCTTTATATAAAGTAAGTCAAAATACTTTTTGGACAACTCATCTGATCAAACAAGTTTTCGATGGCTCTCTACATCATATGTGCATAGTTGATATTCAATAGGAGAATCAAATTATACGGGCTTTTATACAAAGAAAAATCAAAATACTTTTTCAGACAACTCATCTGATCAAACAAGTTTTTGATGGCTCTCTACATCATATGCATCAAGAGTATAACATGACCAAAATCGTAAATATATCGATAAGCTCCAACAAAAAAACCAGCAGGTCACAACGAAACAAATCCCAACCAACCAAGAAAGAAAAAAGATAGGTAAAAAACATCTCTATCTCAACAGGAGAGACGAATAGACCAAGAGACCCATAAGCATGGAGTGTATCATGCAACACAAAACTGGACAGATCCCTTTGAGGTTAAGGGATCCATCAAGGCTTTCTTAAAAAATATAATACCTTCAGTAGAGAGGAGACCTTTCTTTGACAAAAGATCTGCAACAGTATTGAATTCACGATATACATGATGGAAACTGAGAGTGAAAAGAATCTTGAAGCGTTTGAATGCGTTGTTTCCACCAGCGCAACAATACAACCTATAAATCACTAGAATGGCGAGCCCAATCCACAATAATTCTCGAGTCACCATAGACCTGTAGAGATTGAATACCCTTGATATGTGCAAAATGAAGGAGGCCAACTAAGGCCAGTAACTTGCTGTGTATTTGTACATTTACCACATCCCATTCATACATGGAAAATATGTGAAGGAGTAATGGACAACGCCATGCCGACATCAGATATGGATCCAAGCAGTTGAGACACATCGTCAAAATGGCCCATGTGGTAAACCAAACTAGAGATAGGAGGGATAGAACTAACTTTTAGGTTGTGAGCCTGCTTTGAGATCCCTGGTCTGACTAAGCTAACTTGCAAAATGTGGAATGCATTGACCTAGCGATTTAAAAAAATGACCCGATTTCTCCAAATGGCCTAGCTAATGTAGATGGGCAAAGATGGCCAATCAGAGTGTTGGGAAACCCAACTAGAGAGACTCTGATCAAAAGTGTATGTTCCCCAATGAATTTTAACATTTAGCAATTTACCAACCTTGTACCAAACATGCTAGGTAATATCACACGTACATAATAAGTGATTAATGGATTGTTCGGCTCTCCTACAGATACTGTAATAACTCGGTCCTTGCCAACATTTTCTCCTCAAATTCTCCATTGTGAGAATTTTGTTCATAAGAAGTTAGCAATAGAAGCAGAGGAGTTTTAAGAGGCATTTCCAAGTCCAGAGTTTTGTATGCCACCATGCATGTTGATTGTCCCATTTACTAGCAACAATACCATCATAAGCTCCTTTAATGCTAAGTTGACCTTCATTCACATCCCAAGTTCATAATAGTTGATCTTCCTCCTTGGAGAGGAAGACACCAGTTCTTCTTAGACCAGTGATATAATAATTATTGCATTCGCCATGGAGAGGAGGGAGGTTTAGTGCAGTGACGTTTTACTAGCACTATGGAGCCTGCTTACGACCACCCTAGTCAATTAGAGGAAATTTGGGGTCTAAAATGGGCCTTATAAAAAAATGTGCCATGGATGAGTTGGATTGAATTGGAATTTTCAAGCCAATAGAATTTCAATATCTTTAGTCAACCATTATGGTTGAGTTGGACATATGATGCTTATGTGTCATGTTTTTATTTGATGATAGCTAACTCCATTAAAACCCCACCTTGACGAAGATCGTGAAAAGTTCATTTTGAAATACGATAAATATATTTGAAATAATAGATATAGATTATTTTATATTATCGCTACTTCTAAGTCCTTTAAAATATAAAGTTCACATTATAATGATGGTGCACTAATTTTGAAATATTAAAAATATTTATATTATTAATTTTTTAAAAAGAAAAATAAATAATATTTAATTTTAAATAGAAGAAAATTAATTTGAACTCTATTCAAATATTTGAAAAAAGATTATTTGATTAATTTTAGATGCTTTTGATATTTTATCAACTGAATACTAAATTTTAGTGATTGTTTTAGTGAGTGAGTTAGTTAGATGCTGATTATTATTTTTATATTATGTAGTTTAATATATTTTATATATTAATTATGAATCTTTTATATAAAGTTATATAATATATAATAATAGATATTGATTATTAGATAGTGAAATAGAATTGATTATTATTTTTATTTTATATAGTTTAATACACGTGAAAATACTTTTTTTTTTTATAAAAAAAGTCTAGAACGTAATAATAGTTATTGTTTATTTTTAGTATATATATATATATATATATAGTTTAGATTTTATTTCATATATAAAAAGTAGTGGTACATTTAAAAAAAAATTAAATATACCAATATAGTTTCATCTTAACTATGTCTTTACCAAGTGTCGACACACAGATCAAAGCTCTTAATGTGTAAACCCCTTTTAAAGCGTTAAACTTGAGTTAAAGTTTGCACTTGAAGAGATATGATGGCATTTAGTAGAGCCAAAGTTAAGATGGATATAAGTTCATATATAATTATTTTTAAAAAATGTCTAAAAAGTATACGTACTTGGAAGGGGAATAGCCATGTTGCTAAAGTAATTTCAAAATAACTTAAAGTCTATGCAAAGAATGAGATGATTAATATTTGGATTTAAATCTCATATTTCTAGATTGAATTGGAATTTAAAAAATATTTTGTAGTTTAACCATATAATCAAACTTTTTCCTAAAATTACTTGCTTTTCTTTAAAAATAATAATGAATATTGACCCTAATTAATGAGTAAAATAACCCTATAAAATTATAAAATATAGATTTCTAGATTAAATTGGAACTTGAAAACATTCTACCATCAAATAAATATTTTAAACATATATCCATTTTTTTTGGGGAGAAATTACTTGTTTTTCTTTAAAACTAATAATGAACATTTACTTAAATTGTTTAGGTGAAGTCAATGCAATTTTAAAATGAAATTCGATATATATTTATAAATGTGTTTTACAATTTAGCTAATTTAAATTCAAAGTTTATATGTCCTTGGCTTTATAATTTTTCTTTCTAATATTTTTGTTTGAGCCGACACGTGACAGACGAGATACATCTCACTCATTTGGGTTGTAGAAGCGCCTCTCGTTGCAATTATAATACAAATTCAAATTTTTAACCAGTATATCATTTATTGTTTGTGCATAATAATCTAAACCTTCCATTAATATTTTCAACTCTCATCTCTTAATTCTATACCAAGTCAAAATGCTTGTCAACTACTATTAATGAGGCAATATAGGTGGACTTTCACTAGATACCACCTTTAACTTAGTGTGCCATGGCATATTTGTAGGTGATATGATTTTTTTTCCTTACGAGGCCCACTTTAGACCCCACATTTCTTCTAATATTATATTTTCCCTAGAACAGTCACTCCATGTGATGTAAGCTCATAAACAAGGTGTTGGGACAAGTAACAGAAAGTAGATCCACCTGCTATCACATATGTATTGTAGTTGGGCTACTATGATGCAACATATGGATTTTCTCTTTATTCTCTGAGCCAAACATATTGATGGGATACAACATGGATCATTATTATAGCATGAGCCATTCGGAGCCTTCTTTTAGTAGCAGATGCCGAGTATTTCCTTGCTAGGACTGAGATCTCATTGTCCATTGAGATGACTTTGGTGATGACATAGTTCATTCGAGCATAGCAACAAAGACAGTACACAGTTCACAGATGGGCACATTAGGTAAATACATGCATATGGTGAGATCATGTATATTGCTTCTTGGTAGGTTTTTGCTCTCTGATGTATACTAACCTATCTAGGTGGGGTACCTATACCAGAGGGTAGGGTACATGTACCCATACTAGGTACTTAGGTACACTGTACCCCATACTGGCTCTATGTACCCGAGACATCGTTATAAAAAAAGGGGTACTAATGGTACGTCGTACTCCATGTGGGTATTGTGGGGGTATGGCTAACTTAGTAAACTGCAATCTGCTGGGGAAAATGTAATGACCAACCAAATCTGAACTATTTTTTTGCTAACTACATATGGAGTCTAGTTCAGGACCTATGTCAAACACCTTGCAACACTGTTCAAATTCCCGTGAATAATGGGCAAATTTGGTAGATTGATTTTGCATCGATTTGCAATGAATGTGTTTATGGTTTTGTCTTCAGCACTCATGGAACATATTTTGACTACCAAATGTGCACATAAAAATATACATATGTATTTAATACTGAGAAATACACTCACATCAACCCAGGAATATATTTGGCAATTTGCAAATTTTTATTGTCGGGAACAACAGTACAAATAGGTGTTTAAAATAAGATTTCAAGCGTGCCTTCAAGTCTGAGTTTGATTGTTTGTTACAACTGCCAGGTACAATGATTTATCAAATTTTATGTAACTTTCAGTCTTCCAATTGATATCTACTGAGTCTGATTTATCAAATTTTCAATGTGAATGTTCATTGTTAAAATAATTATTGAATTTATAGTTATGAATTATGATTCATACTTTATAATTAATATGTATGTATGATGTGATTGTGACATTTTTTTAACATACACACACACACACACACACACACACAGAGTACCCCCGACGTACCCAAGTACCCTATTTCAAAAAGTGACGTCCTCGTTCTCGTACCCTTCTCCGTACCCAAGTTTCTTGGCAACTAAGATACTAACACCTTTGACTTGTTATACTATGATGGTGATGGTGACCTATGCTAATATGATATGTTCTACTGATGATTAACTTGTGTTGAGAATGATTAGAGAATCTGACATTGAAGACCATTGCTTATGCCATGCTTTACACAAATTTGAGTTTACATTGTTATGTTGGTTCCATGTATCACTTGTCCCCATTCATCCAGTCTCATCTGTAATTGACTTATCCCATGACTTATGACTGAGAACTGAGAGATTAAAGATAATTTTCCCTACTTTGACCCCTGTGCATAATGGAATCCATGTTTTTTGTGTCTCTAGTGCCTTGGTCAGTGTGGCCAAGTTCACCAAATGGTTTTCCTTTAGTCCTCGAAACAAGTGCTCCTACCAACAATGTCTTTAGACACTAAAAGCATCAAAACACATAAACACCATATATAAATGATGCAAAATGCAAGTTGCGATTACTAGTACTTTTAAGCACTGATGCATATATATAAATGTTATAAAACTAGTTAGTGGCCAAAGGATGAGCACTCATCCATTGTATGATGTAAGGCTCATTCATCTCTACATGACAATAGGGTGAGGCAAACCCGTTGGGGCTATGGACACTTGCTGACAGTGGGGCTAGGCCTTAGTCATTTTCTTGAGCCCAGAAGGTTTTCCAGGGAACCTGCCTTTGTAGGACGGCTAGCATGTTGTGTTAAAGTTAAATGTTGCAAATTGTTAAATCTTGTTAAATGATACTTGTTATCGCATAAAGGAAACAATCCCAAGTACTTTATCCATTTGTGAGACACCACCGTCCCCTATTGCTATCTATCATGCATATGTCACTATGGTTGTTTGTATTTGTTATCATTCGGATATATCACATAGTCAAGGTCAACTAGAAGTCATAACTCTTTTGCCGAAACCATTGTTTTCCACTTTCAGTACCATCATTAGCAATTGGTTAAAGTTTATAAGTATGGCATATACAAGGGACTTACAGAAGATTCAAAGATTGTTCAAAGACACATGTATATTTTATTCATTATTATTATTATTATTATTATTATTGTCAACACAATTCTAATTAGTATGATTTAAATTGTGTTTTAATATACATCTTGGAGCAGTTCTTACCTTGGATGCATGCAGGATCATCTTAGTTCATTATCTCACCTTCAGTTTAGGTACTATGACTTGGTTAACCCAGTTGACCAAGTCAAACACGACTCCCAATGCAGTGACCACAACAATCAACAATGGTTATATTTGCTCTAGACACGCCCATAACCAATAGTACAATCTCAGTTTTCATCATATGGTCACAGTTATTAAGTTCTAGAGTTTATTATTATTATTTGATTGACTTTAGCCATTATTTTTAATATGAGATGGTGATTTTTTGGCACTTCAGTGGATTAGTGGGTATGAGTAGTCACCAATACCATTCTACAATGTCTTCGGACAATTCTATGTAATCAGTTTGTCCCAGTTCTCATCCAAAAGCAAGTTATGATGGTTCTTATTATTTTTAGAGGCTGTACCACTAAAAAATGAACTATGGAAATCACTGAAGAAATTGATTTGGCTTGTGTGGTCAAGGAAATGGCAAGAAAATGATTATTGATGATGTATTTTGGTTCTTCGGATCATTTGACACCAGTTTCATCCATTTTCATGCTCTAAATTATTATTTTGTCTCTCTTAGGGAGGACGTATTCCACAGGAAGAAATTGGTTAAAATGACCAAAATAGAAATGTGTAAATCAAGTTGTAGCTTTAGAAATATGTATGGGAGGACCCCTAATGGCCCCTCCACGTCCCCTAAGTGTCAAACTTGCAAAAATAATGATTTATTATGTTGTAAAAGTAGGCTTTATGAGATAATTCACCCCCTCAAGTGCATTTGTCTAAGTTGATCTATGTAATGTGTTTCTGTCTTCACACACCAGGGGGAAGCACAACAAAAATATTCAAGCTGCTTGGTGTGTATCTGGGGGCAAGTATCGAGTTAGTTGTTGTCACGTATTTTTGACTCCTCCGTTTAGGCAAATTCCCAACGAAGCTAAGGGGGGTGGTCCTTACAAAGAGTTTTTTTTTTTAACAAGAACGGTTATGTTGCATTAAGCGGCATTCTGGCAAGCCAGAATCAGAAAGTTACAAATCTGAAGAAGGGTGGTGACCTCTAACAGTGCTGCCAACCTTCTTGTGAAAGTCTTGGGAGACAAATCCCATCTGCTTCTTGAGCTAGATCGAGAAAATGACAAAAAGTTCTTACATGAGTAAATTCTCACAAACTGTGAGCAAAGTAGAAGACAGAAGCAAAGCATTAAACCGTGGGGGATGGCCCCTTAAAGAAAGGATCCAGCTTTTTCTGAAAACCTAAAGAAATGTTGGAATCCGCCTCCTTTCCTCTCCGCGCTTTGTTGGTCTTTCGCCCTCGGGTAAGGGGTGGAGACAGGACTGAAATGTCTTCAGTTTCAGAAGTTTCCACAGAGCCGCTAGAGGGGTCTGAAACAACCAGAACTGCAGAGGCAGAGGGATCAGGATCTGAAGCCCGAGTTTCTCTCGCTGCTGCTGATTCTGGGGGGACGAGATCCGGAAGGATTTCGTCTACCAAAGGATCTTCCTTAACTGCTGTTGCTTCTGGATCTAGGGCTTCATCTTCCTTCAGCGCATCAAAGCTGTTTTTATTTTCTAGAGTTGCCTCTGCTAAATGAGTGGCCTTCGGAGCCTGGGCTATTGGCTCCTTTCGCCTTGGCTGCCTTCGCCGGCTAGTTACTGGCTGAAATTCATCTTCTTTGACTGGTCCCGCATCCTCAGAGGCTTTGGGGCAGCTTTTTGCGAAATGACCGTAAGCATGGCACCAGAGGCACTTAAAAGGTATCTGCTCGTAGTCCAGCTCTTGGATATGGCACCATTCCCCCAGGGAGAGCTGAATGGCTTTCGGAAGTCCTTTCTCGAGGTTAACCTCAACACAAATACGAGCGCAGGTAAATTGATCCCCTTTCAGCTCCACACTGTCCAGGAAACGCCCAAGCTTATTTCCAATGTCCTTCAGAGATCCTTTCCCCCAGAGATGCAAGGGAAGATGAGGCAGCCTAACCCAAACAGGGGCTGCGGAGATCTCAGCTCCGGGATTGAACTCAAGAGTCCAGGGGGCTAAGAACAGCCCCCTTGACCCCATGAAATAGGGTCCATATTTGAAAATTAGATCACGGTCCTCTTTCCACGAGAAGTTGAAGACAAAAAAACCCCTGCCTACTGCACACAGAGAAACGATTCCTTGCATCAGCGGCTTCCAACGGTCTTCCATCCATGCCTCCACCATTTTGGGGCTAGGCCATAACCCCGTAAACTTTCCGGTGAGGGCCTTTTCTGCTAGAAGGAGGGCAAGATTGCAAGGCTCTTCTGGAGATAGCTCCAGAGAAGGGATCTCCTCCATCTTCTTAAAAAACTTAGACGAGAGAAAAGGCTTGGCTTTAGGTCTTGCCGAACGGACTAACGCTTTGAAAGCTTCCAAAGAATCTTTACCCATCTCAGCAATTGGATCTGGGGCCATCGTAGAGGGCGGCGGCCACCAGAAGACAAGAAGACAACAAGTCGTAGAGGAACTAGACCACTGCTCCAAAATGCATGCAATGAAAAACTCTAATCCGCGGCCCTGTAAGCGAGGGGAACCCTGATCGGCTGCGAAGATCCGTGCCCTTGCAATTGAAAAACTAGAGTGGAGGCGGCTAGGGTTTAGGCCCTAGCCGCATTGATATGTCGTCTCTCTTCATCGCTCGATCAGTCCTTACAAAGAGTTACTAAGGCTCTTAAGTTTTTATTAAGTGTTAATGATGGACGTGATCATTTTTAGGAGTTTTTTTAAAGAAGACGAAATTACATCGAACACGATATTGCAATATTAAAGATAAAATTCAACAACATGAAATTAAAATGACGTTCACAACATGAAATAATCGTTGAAACAAATGTAGTTGTAAAATTACTAGTGCTAATAATGGAGTCAACAAAGTGTGTGCTACTAAAATTGTAGACCCTTTGCAATGTCTCTTGGTTCGTTTTAAATTAAATGTGGATTAGATGAGTGAATTAAAGAAGGAAGAGAAGTCCAGATATACATGGCTATACAGGTAGTATGTCCAAAAACTTTATCAAATGTGGCTCCACATAAAGAAGTGTGGGTTAGATCCAAGTCGCTAGGAGGTGTCCAACACTACACCAATCGAGGGTGCAACCTAACGGTATCCCGAGGTCATAATCCATTGGTTCCTGCTTCCTCTTTGAAATTTCCCCACAAGAGATATTCAATTGAGGAATTGAATTTTCTACTTGGGAGATTTATTAGGGTGTGAACCTAGTTAAACTAGTCACTCGCGTTGTTTTTTTTGTATCCAACCAGTCGGTCTAATCGCAGAGGTGTAGAGAATACACAACATAGCCATGGTTAAATTTTAATTATTTTTGAATAAGTGTTTTTAATTGTTAATCCCAAGAATCTCTTTCAGTCCTGAAGACTGTACTCAGCAGAGAAAGGGGTAAATTTACAAAGCAAAGTTAACAAGAAGAAATATTTTTTGTTCTAATTACTACAACCAAGAGTCTCTTTCAGGCCTGAAGGTCATACTCGGGAGAGGAAGGATGGATTAGTATTCATTTTTGCAAAAATAAAAGGAAATTAAAGCAAAGACATTGATTGATCTATTTATTTTGTAAGAAATAAAATTTACTCTGAAGCAAATAAAGCAAACGAGGAAAATATAGGATTCCCCCAAATGGGGGAAGAGGGGTGTGAGAGCTGTAATTCCACTTGCTCTTTTTATTAACTTTATTGCAATCTAATTTTATGAATGGGGTTGTCTTTTGATCTTGGAAAATGATCAAAAAAGGCTTACAAAACTCACTTGGAAAAGGAGAATGAAGAAGGGGGAATGAGAGGTGTTTTGAGAAGCTTGAAACCTCAAAAGTACGCCATCATTTCTGCTTAACCTGTCACGAAAAGGAAAAAAACCAGCATGTGTTTATAGATTAACGGGTTAATAAATAAAGTACAACACAAATTACAACTTAGTACTTGCTAAAAAAATAGAAAGACTAAGTTACTTCAAGTACTAAGAAAGGGAAACTAGACCTTAACTTTATGATTATGAAATTAAAGCACTTTCAGATCTAGAAATGAACAAGCAAAGAATGTAAAATAAACTTTTTTAAAATGAGATCTAAGCTTTGTTTTAATAGGTAACCAAAGAGAGAGAATTGAACTTTAAGAAGGAGAAGAAATAATGGCTCAAGTCTTGAATCTTTCTTGCAAGATTAGAAAGATTGTTGATGCAGGAAATGAATGTTTATGTGTTCATTTCAACCTATAATTCAAAGAAAAGGAGATGCATATGAACTCAACCTTTCACTCGGGATTTTAATATGCACACTTATCAATATTGCACAAAATGAATTAGATCTGGTACACCCCACAGTTAGAAAACCAAAATATCATGAAATATAGATGAATAAAGCATGAACTCTTTGATCGCCAATAACAAGAAAGTAAATAAACAAATTGATAGCTATAAATGCCTATCATATGTGCTATAGAGATCCCTCTAAGCCAGATTATTAGTTTGTGCAAAGAAAAATAACTAAATAATATTACCTCACAAAGAAATTACCCCATGAACAACTTGCCACAAATCATGAGCCTCCAAAGCCTTTCAATTTTATTCATAAACAACAATGAAATAATACAAGAGCAAAGGTTCCTTCCATTCGAAATGAGGAAGAAGGCCCCACTTAAATAGACTAACCACCCCAGGGGTCTACACCAATCAACCAGAGTGGACTTGAGTTAACTGGAACCATTTTGAGTGATTTTAGGGATTGAATACTATGAGGAGGTTCCACCTCTCATAAGAGAGATGCGATTCCCATCCTCAAACCTCAACTCTAATCACAACAAGACAACACATCAAGTTGTGAGACTTCACGTGAAGGTTGATGCATTAACTTGAGTTAGTGAGACAATTGAGGAAGTTTGTTGGTTTGATATTTAATGTGGAGGCACCATATCTCCATAAGGAGATGCACCCCCACAATTCCAACCAAACCACTCTTTGATTGCCACATCAACCATGACATGAGGGCCCATGAGGGGGGCACACTCATCCTCCAAACTTGATTCACTAGCTTCCAAGCCTATCTCCAATGCGACGCTTTATGCCATAGTTTTATTCGCCCTCCACTAACAAACACAAATAACACCCTTTTTATGTCATTTGACTAAGATGTCAATGACTTATGATTTTTGTCCTTGGCGTTATTTTGTTGTTTTTAACATTTTTTGGCATTTTGTGACACGATTAAGAAAAACGACTCCAAGTGACAATTTGATCATGCCAAAATCAGACTCTAGATCACACTTTTATTACAAATTTTCATTTAAACCATTAAAAATGGCCTAAGTTTGCGGGATTTTTTTTTTGAACCAAAAAAAAACCTAGGGGGACCTATTACATGTTCATAATGACTCAAAACAATGTATATCATGCTTATATACATCGACACATGAAATTTAATAACCTCACGGGGTTTAACCACCAAGACAATCATTCCAGCTTTGGAGGAGCGGTGAAAAACTCGAAAAATTATATATTACTTATTCAACATTGCATAATTGACAAGGGAAAATACACATTGAAATGATCAGATTGCTGTGTAAGTCCTAGGAATCCAAGTCCTTTACAAAATATTTCATGCTAGCAAATTTATTACAAAATCCCCATGGGGTGTGAACATTTAATTATTAAAAAAGGAGCCCCAAAATGGACCTAAAAGGTATTCTGAACCTTCAAGCACTAATAATGAACAATTGACTTGTTCATCACTTCGACGACTCATTGAAAATCCACTCAATTGCAACTTTAGTGGATAACATATTGTAAAATTAAAAGATCTCCATCGTTGATGATCTTTTAATCTCAACCGTTGGATGGATGTTGGATAGAATGTGGAGACACTCTCAATCTCTTTAAGAGTTGTAATCCCCTAATTTTAAATTTCATGATCATTGGACTCCATTTTCCCCTCAAACACACTAGTCTACCTTCTAGGGGGAGACACCCTCCTTAGGAGAAGTGTGTATCTCCAATTCTACAAACTAGTTATTCATAGTTTTACCTCTAATCATCTAATCTTACACCTGTTAGATTTTTAACTTTAAGCTAGCATTATTAGGATCTTTTAACTAAGAGAATAACAAGCACAACAATCAAACACAAGAGACAATGAACACAGTGTCTTTCCTCGGGGAAACCATAAATGGAGAAAACCCCACAACTTCCTCAGAGATAGAATCAACACCAAATAGAAAAGCCCAAAACAGTAAGATGATCTCCCGACACCAGTAACCTCTTTCTTCCTAGCCCAGTGTCTTATTCTTCCTCAGCTATGCGCTACAACTGAGTGTGAGTGAGTGTGTGTTAAATAGAGAGGTCACCTCTCTATTTATACTGATTCCCGACATGACTAAAACCCTACTAGGGCCGACTTCACTAGGTGAGTCTAATAACCCTAGTGCCCTGGAACTGCGGGGACTTTAACCCTTAGACAATAGGAGGGTTACCCACAATGACTTGACATGACTTGTTTACATTATAGATCCTCTCGATCGGAACATCGGGGCATGACATCATGACTCAATTACATTACAGACACATCCCGGAATAAACATCGGGATACAAGACATAAGATACATAGGTGAATACATTCCGAAGCTACAAATACATCAACACTCCCTCTTAACTAGGAAGGTATTCTTTCGACACAATTTTCAGCACTAGTCTTCTTCTCTGTATCGACTGGGTCATCTCGTTATCTTCATCTTCAAGTCTTCTTAGTCTTCAAGTATTCTTCTTCGTCTTCTTTGTCTTCAGGTCATATTCTAAGTCATCTTCTTCTTCAAGTCTTCTTCATCACGGAATCTGCATCATCACGACTACTGGATCATCATTGCTGGATCATCACTTGATATGGATCGTCATCAAGTCTGGATCATCATCACATATGGATCATCACTTGATTTGGATCATCCTCAAGTCTGGATCATCATCACATCTAGATCATCACTTGATCTGGATCATCATCAAGTCTGGATCATCATCACATTTTATCTCAGAATGGTGCTATCTTGATTCTTCTCGTCACAGGAAGTTCTACAGAGTCAGCCCTGTAGGCCTACCCTTCATGTAGGTCTTCATCAGCGCTTATATCTGACACTTAAATCAGAATGGCCCGCCCAACTCTTACATCTAACCTCATCTTGTCAGAAAGGCACACCCAGCACTCACATCTGACCTCATCTTGTCAGAAAGGCCCAACACTCACATCTGAACATGTGTAAACACATCGTGCCAAAATGGCTCATCACTTATATATGATCATGTGCAAGCACATCGCATCGGAATGGCTCTGCACTTACATCCGACCCCATCTTGTTATAAAGGCACAACACTCACATCTGACCATGTGTAAACACATCACGCCAGAATGCCTTAGCAGTTATATCCGACCTCATCCCGTCAGAAAGGGTCTGCACTTACATTCGACCATTGGTAAACACATGGCATTAAAAGAGCTCTCAGTCCCAGATTGAGGATTCCTGGTAACTGACCAGGTGCCTCCATTCTCCTGGAGAATGGCAGTTGCCCTTACATCTGACCTACTTGTCATAATGGCCAGCACTCACATATGACATGTGAGGAACCTAATCCTTTAACCATGACAGAATGGCTCAGCCCTTACATCTGATCAAGTGGGAACACATCCCTCTATCACATCAGAATAGCTCTCAATCCTAGGCTGAGTTTTCCTGGTAATTGAACAGGCACCTCCATTCCAAGAATGGCAATAGCCCTTATATATGATCATGTAGGAACCAATCCTACAGTCATATCAAAATATATCAGCACTCATATCTGACATGGAAGGAACCTAAATCCTCTCACCATGACAGAATGGCTCAGCCCTTACATCTGACCATGGAAGGAACTTAATCCTCTCCTATGTCAGAATGGCTTACGGACTCATCACTTCCCTTTGGAGGGAACCTCGATCTGGAGAACACCAAGCTTCTCCCTGAAGTACTCAAACTTCACCCTAGCCAATGGCTTCATCAACACATCAGCTATCTGATCATCCGTCGCAACATACTGGAGCTTCATTGCTCCCCTCTGCACCATATCCCTGATATAGTGATACTTGATCTCGATATTCTTTGACTTTTCATGGAACGCCAGGTTCTCTGACAACTTCACACAACTCTGGTTGTCGCAATACATACAAGTAGCATCTAACTGGAGATCAAATAAATCAGATAGTAGCTTCCTTAGCCATACTGCCTCAGAACTAGCTGAATAAGTTGCGACATTCTCTACTTTAGCTGTACTTAGTGCCACACAGGATTGCTTCCTGCTAAACCAAGAGATCACACCTGATCCCATACTGAAGCAACACCCTGAAGTGCTCTTCCTATCGATGGCACTACCTGCCCAATCTGAATCAACATAACCCTTTAGGTTAATCTTCTGATTCGACTCATACTTGAGCCCATAATCAACTGTACCCCTCAGGTACCTCAGAATATGCTTTGCAGCAATCAAGTGAACATTTCTTAGATCTATCAAGAACTGGCTCAAGGTGTTCATAGCAAAGCAAATGTGTGGTCTCATGTTCATTAGGTACAACAAGGACCCAATCATTTGACGATACATCGTAGCATCAGAAAGGCATAGCACTCACATATGACCATGTGTAAACACATCGCGCCAGAATGGCTCAGCACTTATATCCGACCTCATCCTGTCAGAAAGGCTCTGCACTTACATTCAACCATGTGTAAACACATCGCATTGAAAGGGATCTCAGTCCTAGACTGAGGATTCCTGGTAATTGACCAGGTGCCTCCATTCTCCCAGAGAATGGCAGTTGCCCTTACATCTGACCTACTCGTCAGAATGGCCAGCACTCACATCTGACATGGGAGGAACCTAATCCTTTAACCATGACAAAATGGATTAGCCCTTACATCTGATCAAGTGGGAACACATCCCTCTATCACATCAGAATGGCTCTGAGTCCTAGACTGAGTTTTCCTGGTAACTGACCAGGCACCTTCATTCCAAGAATGGCAATAGCCCTTATATCTGATCATGTAGGAACCAATCCTACAGTCATATCAGAATGGATCAGCAATCATATCTGACATGGAAGGAACCTAAATTCTCTAACCATGATAGAATGGATCAGCCCTTACATCTGACCATGGAAGGAACTTAATCCTCTCATATGTCAGAATGGCTCACGGACTCATCACTTCCCTTTGGAGGGAACCTCGATCTGGAGAACACCAAGCTTCTCCCTGAAGTACTCAAACTTCACCCTAGCCAATGGCTTCATCAACGCATTAGCTATCTGATCATTCGTCGCAACATACTGGAGCTTCATTGGTCCCCTCCACACCATATCCATGATATAGTGATACTTGATCTCGATATGCTTCGACTTGTCATGGAACACCGGGTTCTCTGACAACTTCACACAACTCTCGTTGTCGCAATATATACAAGTAGCATATAACTGGAGATCAAATAAATCAGACAGTAGCTTTCTTAGCCATACTGCCTCACAACTAGCTGAACAGGCTGCGACATACTCTGCTTCAGCTCTACTCAGTGCCACACAGGATTGCTTCCTGCTAAACCAAGAGATCACACCTGATCCCATTCTGAAGCAACACCCTTAAGTGCTCTTCCTATCGATGAAACTGCCTGCCCAATCTGAATCAACATAACTCTTCAGGTTAATCTTCTGATTCAACTCATACTTGAGACCATAATCAATTGTACCCGTTAGGTACCTCAGAATATGCTTTGCGGCAATCAAGTGAACATTTCTCGGATTTGTCAAGAACTGGCTCAAGGTGTTCACAACAAAGCAAATGTCTAGTCTCGTGTTCGTTAGGTACATCAAGGACCCAATCATCTGACGATACATCGTAGCATCAACCGACTCTGATGAAGCATCACTCCCTCAAGCTTTTCATTAAGCTTGTTATGATGAGACATCTTAACTGAGAACCTCAAATAGAAATACAAAAGATTTAGATCTTACCAGGTCAATATGTCGGTTCTGGATTTGGAGCTGAAATCTTGCAGTGCTGGTTTAGGAGCAGATTAGGGTTTTGGTTTTCTGGAGTTTTGTCCAACCAAATGATTTGAAATTGATCCCTAACTTCGATTTTGGGGAGGAGATCAATCCAGGCCTGGGATCACTGAAAAATTCCTCTTTTGTGAAAAGCCCTAATTTCCGGCAGCAGTGTTGGGTCCAAAACTAAAAAACCTCAAAATTGGATTATGCTTCGATAGAAAGATGCGCCCTAAGGAGGAGAGTTAATACGACCTTCTTTTGCTGAAAATATGTGGAGGAATATCCACAAAGTAGGAAGCCCTAGTTCCCGCAGCTACACAGTGTCTTCTTCTCAGGTTAGCTCTGATACCATGTTAGATTTTTAACTTTAAGATAGCATTATTAGGATCTTTTAACTGAGAGAATAACAAGCACATCAATCAAACACAAGAGACAATGAACACAGTGTTTTTCCTCGGGAAAACCATAAATTGAGAAAACCCCGCAACTTCCTCAGAGATAGAATCAACACCAAATAGAAAATCCCAAAACAGTAAGATGATCTCCCGATAGCAATAACCTCTTTCTTCCTAGCCCCAGTGTCTTCTTCTTCCTCAGCTATGCTCTACAACTGAGTGTGAGTGAGTGTGTGTTAAATATAAGAGATGTCACCTCTCTATTTATACTGATTCTTGACATGACTAAAACCCTGCTAGGGCCGACTTCACTAGGTGAGTCTAATAACCCTAGTGCCCTGGAACTGCGGGGACTTTAACCCTTAGACAATAGGAGGGTTACCCATAATGAATTGACATGACTTGTTTACATTATAGATCCTCCCAATCAAAACATCGGGGCATGACATCATGACTCAATTACATTACAGACACATCCCGGAATAAACATCGGGGTACAAGACATAAGATACATAGGTGAATACATTCCGAAGTTACAAATACATCGACAACACTTAGAAATCATTAGGGGAGTTTTGAGGTAAAAAATGGGCCTCAAAACAAAAATTGTACCATTAAAATTCACTTTAGAAGAACCAATAGGATTCAAGATGAAGATGTCAACCATAAGGGTAAAATTTGTAAAAAAATTAGAGGAATTTTTTTTTTTCTTATTGTATATTTGGCATACTCCTTATCGATTCACCCAAATTTCGAGTTTGGGGACTCGTTGGATGCGGAATTTAATTCTGAAAACAAAAATTGTACCATTAAAATTCACTTTATAAGAACCAATAGGATTCAAGATGATGATGTCAACCATAAGGGTAAAATTTGTAAAAGAATGGAGGAAAAGAAAACTATTTTTTTCTTATTGTATATTTGGCATATCTTCTTATCGATTCACCCAAATTTTGAGTTTGGGGACTGGTTGGATGCAGAATTTAATTTTGCATCCAGCCATACCCACACTGCATATTCCGCATCTAGCCCATACCCACACTGCATATGTTCGAGGTACCGCAACACCCAAAAATGAAAATTTCAATAAAAAATGTATTTTAATATAATTTGGGGACTCATTGGATGTGGAGTTTAATTCCGTAGCCAACCCATACCCACACTGCATACGTTTGAGGTACCCACGAGACCCAAAAATGAAAATTTCAATAACGCTTTTTTATTGAGATTTTCATTTTTGGGTGGCACGGGTACCTCGGACGTATGCATTGTGTGTATGGGCTGCGAGTCCCCAAACTTGAAATTTGGGTGAACCCATATGGAGATATGCCAAAAATACGATAAGAAAAAGTAATTTTTTTTACCTTCCAAAATTTAGAACTTTTATTTTATTATTTCCCTTATGAGGCCCATTTTAGACCTCAAAACTCCCCTAATGCAATCTGAGTGTCTAATTTTTCTTAATTTCACGATTTATCACTAGATTCCAATTTCCATACTCAATACCCTAAGGTTATTAGGGATTTTCACATAGACACTCGTTTTTTCTTAGTAATTGTATTAAACTCTAATTAAATATCATACTAAGAAATATAATCAAGTTTCCCTGGATTATTTACTTGCAGTTCTTATTTATAGGGTCATCTTGGTTATAGTGACGTCCCCTAGGCTTAGTATCTTCATTGATTCTAAAGTTCCAGTATCCTTGACTGGCATGACATCTGAGTTCTTTCACAGGTCTTGGATATCGTAGGTTAGGAATTTAGTTGTTTTCCCCTTTGCCATCTTGGATAGGAACACCTTACTGGGAAACTACAAGATTCATGATAAAGTTTTTGGCGTCGTTGTCAAGGAGATAGAGGCTTACCTTGGTTCATTATATGTACCTTTAGTGTCTATGAATGCTATTATTTTCTTATCATTCATATCACATCTAGTTCAAATCTAGTGATTACATTTTCAAATTGGTTAAATTTTTACAATCACTGCAATTTACTACTCACCTCTCTTACGACATTACCTTTTCGGTGAACACATAAATTTGTTCACCTGGCGACTCCACACCGTGACTCCTCTGAGGGACATACCCACGGTTATAATATTTGAATATAGCTTGTTAGAAAACATGGCATTCTATGATGAAATTGATGCAGATTTTTTGCTTCTGATAAGTTTACAACCACAATGAGTGAAATTATCTCATCCTTTTTCCATTTTAGATAAATAACACAAAGAATATTATTGGGTATATGATGGCCCTCATTCCTAGCATGAACGAATGAAATCTCGTAGGATAAAGGAAGTTGAACATAGAAATTATGTGGTCACTCGGTCTCAATCTAAAACCGTCCCTAAGAGAAATGATGATATGTTTGCCGAATCTAGGAAGCCACTCACAAGTAGCATACCTCCTCGTAATATTGGCACCCCTACAAAAAAAAACTAAGAGTCTTAGTCCAATCAAGGGAAATGATACACAACATGATACTCAAACAGAAAAGGTAGCAACACTTCCTAAGAAAAACATTACAGCTACCCCAACTTCGAAACCTACAGTTATCAAGGGAAATATGTGGAAACCACCTCCAAGCGCTAAAATACTAAAAATAGATCCTCCTAAAGACAAGTCTTTTTTTCAAGAAACAATCAAAATAGATATTGCGAGAAAACTGTCTAATACAATGGTATCAATATCGCTTGAGAGATTGGTGAAAAACCCAATCATTAAGGCTCAGGTCATGGAATTTATAGGATTACGAACAAAGAAGAAGTATAAGATGAACTCGTTGGGTTTAAACATTGATATGTCCCCATTCCTCAACAAGCTCAGCATGCCTGTGTCCTTAGATGAACTTTTGAAGATACCATCAATAAATGGAAAAGCCACGAAATTCTTAGGCATATAGACCAAAACAAGTGTACCAAAACCTATGACAAAAATAGCAAAAGATCCCCCTGTCATGATACAGAGTGCGATGAAAAATGGTGGTGGGTATCCTCCTTTTTATGTTGCCTTGGAAATAAACCAATTATTTCTCCATAATTTCTTGTTAGAATTTGGGGCTGAGGTAAATGATATGCCATATAAGGTCATGAACCAAGTTGAGTTAACCACGACTAGAAATTTTGGCATTGTATGTTGCATGGACTCCCTCCTGATAGAATCAAAAGGGGTAACTGAAAATTTGAAGATGAAATTAGCTTCTTACCCCGAGGTTAAAATAATTATGAATGTTCTAGTAGTGGATATTCCTGATGCTTGGGGAATGCTTATGTTTAGGGAATGGGAAACAAAGTTGGGAGGTAGAATTCAATTAGAACTCACATACGCAACGATTCCTATTAGCAAAATTGAACCGATCAAACTAATGAATGAGCCACCCATGATTGAACATGTATAAACACGTGACCATTCGCTTCATGAGGCCACACGTGCCACAGATGTTGGAATTTTATGGTTTGGAAAATTACTAGAAAGAAGTACGACGAAATCCTTTCCCTCCTAGCAACATTTGGAGAATGCATTTTGATGGGGTTAGATCTAGGCATGGTATTGGAGCTGGTATTGTTTTGATCTTATCAGCGGGAGAAGAAAGCATACATTCTTTTCGATTAGAATTTGACTGCACTAACAATGTGGTCGAGTATGAAGCTTTGATCCTAGGGTTAGTAGTTGATAGGGACATGAAGATTAAGTGTTTGAGTGTTATCGATGATTCTGATTTAATAATTTCCCAGGTGAGAAGTCAATTTGAAACTAAGAATGATAGATTGCGCAGCTACCGAAATGCAGTATGGTATGTTATCGAATTTTTTGATGCGTTTTCAATCAAAGCAGTCCCTAGGGAATAAAATACTCTTGCTAATGCTCTATCTATAATTGTGTGTACTTTTGAGATTCCTGGATTCCTTAAGGAAATAAAATGTAAGATAGAAGTTATTTTTAGACCATTTATCCCCAACAACCAGGATCACTGACAAATTTTTGATAATGATGCTTAAATAGTCCATTTCTTGCATGGCATTGACTATCCTCAAAATAATTCGGTCACTCTGGAAGATAAAATGCAAAGAACTATCAATATATTCAGAGAAGAATTTTAATAGGCATGACAAGTACAAAGGGAGAAGGGTAGAAATTATGGAGATAAACATAGGATCCTTGGTCTCTTCCAAAATTATCAAAATTGGAAAGAATGCCTCTTCAAAAGAATGAAGAGAAATTGACTACTTAATTCGAGAATTGTTGTAATCTCACAGATCACAGAGCGTTACCAATAATACACATAGAAGCGTATAAACATAACAGACATAAGAGACAAGCATATAGATAAGGAAGTAACATATTATATTATAACATGAGGGTCCATACATACACAGAACTGAACCAAGTTCTTATTTGGTTCAACAACCTAATATATATGATTACAAACAGTTACAAATAGATATCTGTCGGTTCGATCAACCGACACGACCTCATGCAGCCGCCCTAATCTCCAATTAGTCGGCTATTCGACTAATCGGCTCCCTGACTAGCTCCTCTAGCATCTTCCCCAGGAAAAAAATCTTTCTTCATCCCGAAGAAATAGGGGAGGGACTCAACAGTGTACTATCTTGGGTAGTTACTTCTACTATTGTTTTCCTTCATGGACTGTGTAGTCGTATGGTTGGTGCACACATACTTCCAGAATGGCTTTTGCTGTAATGGCCAGTTGGTATTGAAACTCTGTCCAATTCTATAGTATTTTCTGGATGTCTATAGTCAAGGTTGTGATGCTTGACAGAGTTGACATTTTATCCTGTATGGAAAGATCTGTGATGCTTTCCATGTTAGGTCCCATGAATTGAGCTTTTTCTTCTGCTGCATCCAGTAGTCTCTTCATCTGCGGGCAAATTGTATCTAGTTTGTCGAGGCTCGGTAGTGCTTGCTACAACCATTGGTGTGCTTGTTTCTCCAGTTTCTGTAGTTTGGCTGTTTCTAATACAATATGTTCTTGTATTTTACTTCTCATTGTTTCTTCGATGCCTCGCCTCTTTTCTAGAATTTGAATTTGCTCACGAGTCTGCTGAAATACTTGTCCGTAATAGGTAGGCCAATCGTGGAGTACTTATGCTGTGATGATGGACTCTTCCAAGTGGTCTTGTAGTACTTTGTGCGCTTTCGAGAATGCTGTATACTGTTGCCTTAGTAGTTTGGATGTTTCCTCTTTTTGATCTTCCTTCATATTTTGTAGGTGGATTTGTAGGGTCGACACCACACTTTCAAATAGATGATATGCTTTTTCCAGTGGCTTGTCAGTGTCAGCCTCTACTGGTCCCGGTATTATTGTTTGGATTAGAGTTCTGCATTTTGTCAGAAATTCAATTTGCTCCTTCTTAGTATTGTCGAGTTGTTCTCGTTTAGTCTGGTTTCTTGTTGCTGCTTCTGTGGTGAGGGTTTCTAGGAGTTGACCCAACTCTCTATCTCTGAGTTTTGTTGTGTCTACTGCAGTAGTCAATCCAAGTTGGCTGAGGTGGATCACTGTCGTCTTTTGTTATTTGTGGTGTTCTTTCTTCTTTTTGTCTTCTCTTTTTCTTTTGTGTCTATGCTGGTCTGTCTGTTGTTCTGTCTGTGGTTCTGGAAGTGGTTGATTTCCCTATGGCTGGTTTTTCGGCTGATGATATTCATTGGTCGGTGGAATTTCTGGTTGAGATTCTTGGGTGGAACTTGCAGCTCGATGTGTATTTGGGGGAGTTGAAATAGGTGGTTTAGGGTTTGGAAAATGTTCAGGATTGGGAGGTGGTGATGGAGATGGCGAATGGTCTGGTTTAAATGGTGTAGTGGGGATATTTTTAGTCGACAGTGGATCTTCGAATTCTGGTGGTGAATTAGTTGGGTCATCAAAGAATAGGTTGTCGATCACCTGGTTGATTGCTAAAATATCTTACTGGTTATCTTCTTCTGTGTCTCTTGCTGGTTCATTGGCTGGCATGGGATTTGAGACATTTGATGGGGTAAATGATGAAGTGCAGCTTGTGACAATTTGAGATGTCTTATTGGGGTTCCTTAAGAATATGGACTTGATAGTTCCCATAGATCTTGGTTTCTGGGGTATTTGGCTGATTTGTTGAGAGAGGTTTTGGCGTGGTGAACTAGATTCAATTAGTGCACATTTGGTGGTAATTTTCTGAACAGAGGTGAGTAGTTTGGGTAATTTTTCAATGAATTCCTAGAAATCACCATCATGGTTGAATCATTGTTTTAGTGTCTTTGACATAGCATTCTTACAGATGTCGGCAGGGCTGATGGTGGGTAGCTGTGGGGTATTTTCTTGTGTGATCTGGGTTGGGGATGGGGGTGGGGGTGTAGAGACTAGATCAACAATGTTCTCATCGACTGAAGTGGTTGCAGTTTTGACCTTTTTTGGTCTTCCTTGCTTTGCTCCTGCTTCGACGAACCGCTTGAATTGTGTTTCAACTGATATTTTATTTGTTGCTGCATCTTCTATGATGTCGACGGCAGTAGCAAACAATTCTTCTTCGTCTTCTGATTCAGATAGGATAAGATTATGCTTCCCCTTCCCTTTTTCCTGATTTGCTTTCCTTTTCCTTGAGGCTGTTATTTCCTTTGCTATTTTCTTTAAGTTTTCTTTTGTCATAGCATATTTTGGATTATCTGATTCAATATCTTCTTCTATTTGTTCTTCTCCTTCCTCCTGTCAGTGACTCGGGATGATATTTATTTCTGTTGGTATAGCCACCTGATGTTCAGTTGGTGTGCTTCCCATTTGGATAGGTTGTGGCACAGTTGTCAGTTGAAGTCTGCTGGTGTCTTCTGCTGGTATATCTTCCGACATGAAGGTACTGATATATAAGTGGAGTTCATAATACTCCTCTTTTTCTTGGTCGGTCAATGGTTCTTCAATTGGTTGATTTAGTTCTTTAGCCTTTGCTGGTATCGACAGCTTGGTATTGGACTGTCGAGCTAGTTCTTGGAAAATCTCCTCGACTGGTGGGTAATAGTCAAGAGGTTTTGCTTTTTCTTTTTCTCCCTGTATGTACCAAACTACAGTGTGGTCGAGCTCTAGTTTAATGTGTGCTGTTTTTGGTAAACTCCTTCGGATGTTCTGAGGCACCCTCCATCTAGTTGTCTGGAACTTTAGAGTCTGGAACCAATTTTCCAGAATTACTTTGCCATTTGTCAGTTCTTTCAGTGTTCCATTATGTGAAAATGGTTTGAACCTCCACATATGATATTTATTAGGTTCTTGGAGCTGATTGTCCCTGACTAGACATAAGTGGTACATGGCTATCCAAATTATCAGTGATGGGAACCTGATAATTCGAGCCGACTCTTGGCATTTCTCACATATGGTATTTTGCATGTCGGTGACATACTGAGCCCAATGATTAACTTTCCCTATTCCTGCTATTGTGTCGACTGTTTCAAGCATGTCTAGCTTTAGATTGCTCACTTGACCTGTAGGGGTGAGTCCTGTTGCTATGATTTTAGCCGCGATTTGCGGTGTCCGAGCTTGTATTTGACTGATCATTATCCCTTTCAAGTTCTTCCCTGTTGGTGTTACTGTTAGTTGTTCTACCAATCCTTATTTTATGCCAATAGGAATAGGGTCACCCTGGTTTGGGAGACCGGTAAGCTTGTATATGATTTCGCCAGAAATTTCTATTGGTCTGTCGAAGTAGAATTTGCCATTGTGATACCGACTGATAATAAATTTTACATCGATTTCTTTTGTTCCTCCAAAATTCGCCATGAAAGGTGTGTTCATGTAACTCATAATGGTACTATGGGTTATCTTCTCTACTTCTTGTGTCATTTTCTTGTCCACATAGGCCCATTCTTTGATTTCTGCCCAGATTTTCCCCCATGAAGTTTCCTGTACCTTGGCATTTTTGATGTAGGCTTAATCTTCTCATGAGTGGGGTTTCGATGGATTGTAGTTCTTTTGTTTTTGCAGCTGTGGCTCTGGTTTGTTTTGAGGCCATTTTGTTGGTCTCTTGGTTGGATTTACTTACAGGGTTTCTACTCTCAAATTTTTGAATACTTGGTCGCTCGATTTCTTCAGAACACGGTAAATGATCTTTTTCTGGTGTGGTATTTATAGGTGGAGCGAGTGACGATTATGTCAATGGATGTATTAATGGCAGAAATGATGGTCCAACACAATCTATCGAGTTTGTGTTAAATGTGTTTTGATTTTGTTGCTACTTCTGACCATAGTCATGAAGGCATGATTTGAACTTTGGAGTCATCGATCAATGTCAATCATGCAGGTGGTTGATGGCCATATGTTGATGGGGCTGGTGTCTGTTGTCGAAGTATAGTCTAGTAAATATTTCAAAATTTCCTGTCATTTTGGTTTACGGGTATTGGATCTGTTTGTTGTTTTTGGGATTTTTATATTTTTACAGGTTTTCCTGACAGTTATGGTCGTTATATATATATATAGATTTGCTTAATTTTTGTACCATTTTAGTTGGGCACCATTAACAAGTTTCCAAAATATTATGCCTTGTAACGTTCTTAGTCGGACTGATCTGTTGGCATAAATTTCTTTGACAACGTAAGGTCCCATCAATTCTGTGTGTAACTTTTTGGGTTTTCCTTTTACTCGACTATTGTACAGTAGGGCGAGGTCCCCTATCGACATATTTTTGTTTTTGATATTGCGATCATGCCAAGCCTTCTGCTATTGTTTTTGAATTTCTTGATGTTTTAAATCAAGCAGTCGGTGTTCTTCTAGCTTGCTTAGTTGCATCAGTCGGTCCTTCCTTCCTTCTTCGACATCGACATGTAAGATATTTGCTATGATAGGTGTTTGCTATCGAAAATGTAGTGGAATGACTACTTCTTGGACATAGACTAGTTGGAACAGTGTTTGGTCGGTCGAACGTTTGTATGCTATCCTGTAAGCCCATAATACTGCAGGGATTTTTTCGACCCAATCGCCCTTATTGGTGTTGTAGATTTTTGTTAAAACCCTCGTTAATGTTTTTTTGAATGCCTCTATTTCTCCATTTGACTGAGGGTGATAAGCTGTATTACGTTGACGGTCAATTTTGAACTGGTCTATCAGTGCTTTGATGGTTTTGTTAATGAAGTGTGATCCTTGGTCACTGATTAAGGTTAATGGGAATCCAAATCTAGTAATTATGTTTTCATAGATAAATTTAGCAGCTACCTCACTCAAACATGTTTCGATAGGTTCTTCCTCTGCCCACTTGGTTACATATTCTACTGCAGTTATTATATATCTTGCACCTGTTCTTTTTGCTAGTATTGGGAATGGTCCTATGAAGTCGATGGCCTAGATTTCAAATGTCAAACTTGGGTTTACTGATATCAATGGAATTTCTGTACTAGGAAGGGGTTGACTTAGTCATTGGCATCGATCGCACTGGCTAACAAACTTTTTGCAATCCTTGTATAATGTCGGTCACCATAGCCTCGACTGTTGGATTTTCTTGGTAGTTGTATCTGCTTGAAAATGTCCTCGCACTGGTCCATAGTGTGCTTCGTACATGATATTATCTCTTTCGTATTCTAATACACTGCTTGAGGATGTCGTCTAAGCCCATTTTATATAAAAATCCGTTTATGAGGCTGTATGGTGCAGCCTTCATAGCTAAGATTTGTTTCTTTTTCGTGCTCATGCCCTTTGGTGCTTGACCATTTTCTAGGAATTGATCTATTTCCTCCAATTTTGTCGGGACAAATTCTATTCGAAATAAGTGTGCATTTGGTAGGTCATCTTCGATTCCTGTTAGCTCCCCTGCCATGTCGATTCTCGACAAGTGGTTGGGTCTGACATTTAATTTTCCTAGTCTAACAATAACTTTGAATTCAAATTCTTGGAATAGTAGTAGCCAGCAACAAGTCCTCACGTGGTGCAGAGGTTTGTTTACGAGGTATTTTAATGCTTGTTGGTCAGTATAGAAGATAAAAGGGTTGGCTAGTAGGTAATGTCAAAACTTCTGTAGTGAAAAGACCATTTCTAATGCTTCCCTCTCTGTTGTCGAATATTTTCTTTCTACCTTGTTTAGTTTTTTGCTGCTATATACTATAAGGTAATCCATTCCATCGTCCCCTGGTTGTGTTAAGATTGCGCCTATTACTAGGCATAACGTGTCGATATGTACGTGAAATTTGATCGACCAATTCGGGAACCCGAGGATAGGTGGCTCGACTAGTTTCCTTTTTAATGTGTCAAATAATATGTTACATTCATCTATCTAGTCGAACTCCTGATCTTCTCTTAATAGTTCTTCTAGTGGATAGGTCATATCCGAGTAGTATGTAATAAATTTTCTGTAATATCCCATGTGTCAGAGTAGTACCCTGACTTGTTTTGGATTCACCGGTGGTTTCAAGTTGAGAATAATTTTTATCTTTGCAAAGTCAACCTTGATGCCTTCATTGCATACAATGTGCCTTAATAGTATCCCTATAGGAGTTAGGAATATGCATTTACTTATGTTAAGAGATAACTGGATTTGTCGGCATCATTCCAATATGAGCCTTAGCCATTTGCAGTGATCTTTCAGCATGGAGTAGATTGTCCAATCATCAAAATATACTACCATTGTTTTGTAGATATATTCTTGAGATGTTTTGACAACAATTCTCGAAAATACAGCAGGTGCATTTTTGAGACCAAAAGGCATAACTTTGTAGGTGAATGAGCTGAATTCACATACGAATGTCATCTTTTTTTGATCTTCTTTGGCTATTGGTACTTGGTTATACCCTGAGAATCTGTCTGTAAATGAGTAGCATTCATGTCCTGCAACTTCATTTAAGATTTCATCTGCGTATGGTGTTGGGAATGGGTCTGTTAGAGTGACTTTGTTTAATTCTTCAAAGTCAACATAGATCCTTAGTTTCGCCGAGTCATGTTTCTTTGGTTGTACGACCATTGGGATTTCCCATTCTGACTGGTCAATGGGGTAGATAATTCCTGTTGCGAACATATTGTCGATCTCTTTCTTGACTATCTCTTTGTATTTATGAGCTAATTTGTATGGCCTCTTCTTTACAGGTCGGGTATCAGGTTCGATGTCGATCTTCATTTCTCCCATTTCATGGAATAGCCCTATGAGATCTTTATAGTCTCTAGAAAAGACATCCTGGAATTATTTCAGTAGGTTTACAATTTCGGTCATTTGTTCTTCTCTCCAGTAATCACCAATTTTTGCCATTATTGGTTGATCATCATTTGATATGTCAAACTATTTAGTTTTAATTTTGGCATCCAACCATTCTGGTGCTTTAGCTTCATTGATCGGTCAACTCCCTTTTTTGAATTGTGAGAATGTAACAGGAAAGTCTGCTGTGGTCATTCGGTCGATATCTTCTTTGTCGGTTGTGCCGAATTTAAGTATTGTGCGAATTGGTTTTGTTGTTTCTGAGTGATATGATTTCCATCGAAATCTTTTCCCTTCTGGATTTTCATTTTCCATTTTCAATCTTGTCAACTGTGGTATTATATTGGTTTGTATGTTATTGCATGGTATTGTCGGTCGATCGTGGTTTTGTATCAGACTGTTGTTCCTGGTTGGTTCTATAAATGCTTTTATTTTCTTTGTAGTTTCGACTAACTTTTCATTATGCAGTATAAAACTGAATTCCTTAGTGAAGTTCTCTCTAAGTTCGTTCCATTGAAATGTTTTTCCTCGTGCTTCCTCCATTTTATACCATTTATTTGGTAAGTATGATAGCGTCAAAGGAAACAGCCCTTGGATGAACACAGGTATTTGTGCTTGTTTGGTTAGCTTCTTTCCTCCGAATATTTCTACAAAGTAGGTCGAAGCTATTGTCCATGTCTGCAATCTTGATTGATGGGTATCTTGCCATTGAGCAGCTTGTCCTGTAAAGGTTTCTACTAAGCTTTGTAGTCGGCCATGTTCACCTATGTTTTTAGAGACTTATTCTATATGCATAACTGGGGGTTCTCTTTCTTTATACCTTGGGATTTGTTTGATACTTATATTTGTTGGGGTTAAGGTAGGATATTCCCTACTTTTCTTTTCAAATATTTTCAAGATGATGGAGACTGAGAAACATTGATGGACTGGTTTCTTCTGTATAGCCTGAATGGTCCAACAACCCCTTGCTTGGGTCTCGTAGTTTTCGACTTCCCAATCATATAACTCCGTGTTTGAATTATATCCTACTGAATCTTGATTACCTAAATGAATCTCACCATAGATATTGGGTTCAGTGTAGTCTTCGTTATTTTGAATTCTGTATAGTTGTCGGATGTTGACTTCTTCATCAATGGGTTCTATCCAAGGTTCCCCTTGGGAAGGATGAATAGGGACTATGAATTTCTGTCCATTCCCTTTTAATTTTATCCTTTCTTTGTCTAGAGATATTGATTCTTTCATGTTTCTTCCCCAAGGTCGACCTACTAAAGTTGGGAAGGAACTGGATCCTTCCGTAGGGTCGATAATCTCAAAGTCGACTTTAGTCAATATTCCTTTTATTGTCATATCGAAATTTCTCCAAACCCCGATGGGTTCGATCAGAGCTTGGTCAACTAGCTTGAGGTATATTCCTGCTTCATATAGTTGAGGTCTACCCAACTATTCCCAGGTGTCATGAGTCATAATATTTACTTGTGAATCGAAGTCGGGTACAACTTGTCGAACATGGTATCCTTCAATTTCTAGGTCCACCAGTGGGTCAGCATCGCTTTTGTATTTTTGGTTTAGAATGCATATGTTTTTGGTTTGTTTTTATGTATTATTATTATGCTTCATATTATACAATAAGTCAATGAAATGAGATACTGATTTATCACCCTGTACTAAGCGTATTAATTCTTTAACTGTGTTTTGTCGACTGTCATTGACTTCTTCTTGTCTAGCAAATTCTTTAAACATATTCATTGCGTCGTTATATAATTTTTTTTGTTTAGCCGGGTTAGGATAATCGTTTTTTTCTTTGATTTTACTTATACGTGAATTATCATTTCCGATTTTTGTCCCTTGTCGGGTTACTATGTGCAGGTTCTTCGTATTCATTACATCATATTTTTGAACACACAACAAGACATTAATTTTTTTCTTTTTATTAATTTTGTCGAGCATGGTGGGACAATACTTTAATGAGTGATCGCCTACACCACAACTAGTACAAAAATTTAGATCAGTTCTATCTTTGTATGGATAGTTTGCATAGCGATGGCCTTCTTTGTAGCATGTAAAGCACTGGATGGGTCGTCATGGTCAATTGTCGCGATTTCCAGAAAATCGTCCTCGACCTCCATATCCTCCACAACGGTTGTCAAACCGGTGCTCATATAAACAACCTTCATATCTTTGATTATTTGGCTCGTTTTGATCATTGCTTCTCTGGGTCTTATCGTTATTTTGTGCGACTACGTTTTTTTGGTAGACTGCTTGGTAATTTTGTCAGTTCTTTAAATTTAGGTGGCAGTCGAGCGTTGTGTGAATTTTTACCTCACAGATTGCACACCAAGATTCTTTGTCATTTTTCATGTTATATGGGAAATATTTTGTTGTATGTTCTCCATGTTCTTGGAAAATGTTGCAGAAGCATTTCGTCTGAACAAACCAAATGTCCTGTCGACTTATGTCTTGTCGACAGTTATCTTTAGTGTGTCCGGTCGTGGAGCATTTTGTGCATCAGACATCCTGATTCTTGAAGTTCAGCTCTTTCAACGATTTCTGCATGATTTCTAGCTGTTCTTCCAGTCTAGTATCAACGGGATGTGGTGGGAAATCTTCGTCCATCTCTACTTGTAGAGCTTTGGTAAGTGCGTCTTCATATCTTTTAAATGTCTCCAAGCTTATGTGCCGCTAGATTTTCTTTGATAGACTTGCAAGAAAACACTGAATTATAGTTTTTCATCAATTACATAGTTTAGTTGGCTAAGGAGGTCCTTCCATCGTTTGTCATATTCCCGAAGAGACTCTACTGTCTTCTGAGATGTTGTTTTCAGCTTTTTGGCTGCCATATGTTTTTCGTCTGGAGTTTTAAAGAAAGACAAGAATTGTGATTTAATATCTTCTTTGGATGCTTGGGGAGTTTTCTCGATATAGGTCATGTACCAAGTTAGTGCTATTTTCCTCAAGGCACAGACGAACTGTGCCATCTGTCGTTCTTCGACCATAACTTGATTTTCCTCCCATATTGAATCACAGATGAACCAATGTTATCTAGGGTATTCATCACCCTCATATAGAGGGATATGTGCTGATCCGTGACCCATGTCGGTATCGCTGTCGTTGTCTCCTTCAAGAGGTGGCGATGGTGGTAGTGGGATATTTTGTTTGTCTTGCTATGTAGAACTGTTGTCTATGGAACTTTCGTTCACGTCGGTCATTTTATTTGTCTTTTCTTCTCCGACAAGCAGTTGGTTTGGATCGAATTCTCCTATCGATGTCCAACTACACTGATTTGTCTGCAAGTCTGACTATTCCATATTTTGCAAAGTTGTGTTTGGCGGGGGGGTGCTCCATGTGTCGGGTAAAGCAAGTGGATACTTCAGTTGGAAGGCTACGCTTGAAGTGTTACCCAATTTCCTTCCTCCGGTCGATGGATCACTAGATGATTATCATCGTTTAACTTGTCGTCTAGTCGGATCCATATACCAAACTCACCAACTCTTAGTTGTAGGTCTTCTTCGACGATGGCCTGTATTCTGGTACTCGGATTCGTTGGGGACAGAGGTCTTACCTCCTGGGGAATTTCTATTTGGAGAGCTTCTCGCTGCTCTATCCACAAGTCTTCTTCCATGGGTGATGCTTCTTCATCTACACCTTCTTCCTGTCAGTCATGACCTGACTCTAGTGGATTTATTTCTGTCTGTCACCCTAGTAGTCATCCCTCTTTGTAGCGCTATAACCTGTTCTCTTCTTTCTTCCCTTCTTTTTAGCCTCTTCTCTCTTTTCACTTTCTGTAAATCCGCCATACCTTTGTGTGTCATTATTCATTCAATTTCCTTTTTAGTTTGACTTTTCATTGCTGGCGATGGTATTTTATTTAGTCGACTAGAATCCTTCTTACTTTACCCCAACACATGACGAAATACCCCCCCATAGCCTATCCGACACTTTAGAAAGCTCGGATAGTTCTGTTTATTTTCTTAGGAAGTCACTCCACTCCCTTTCGACAATGAATTTTTCCCAACTCCTCTGTTTCTCTGCCCAGTTTGAATTTGGTGGCGGTTTGCGTAGTGACGGACGAGGTTCTATGATATGGCCCACTCCCTTTTCTATTAGGAATTTGAACTAAAGGGTCGGTAAGGAGCAAAGGAATTGTTCGGTGAGGTCTGTATAAATTTTTTTCTGAACTCTTTCGATCGAAGTTCTTTCTTCCATGACTTGTTCCTCACAGAATTCGTTTGTGATCTTTTCAAACCACTATGACAGGTTTGTTCGTCCCCCTCAGATCAGTTTCTCCAGTAGCTCTTGGTCCTTAGTTTCTTCCGCCTTTTTCATCTAGAATTTTTTTCAAAAGATGAGGTACCATTTCTACAAAATTCTCAAGTGTTTCAGTGAATAATTTCTCCTTCGCCTGAGAAATGGTTAATCTATTTCTCCTTGCGTAGTTCTGCAAATAATTTTCTATCTTACGCTCCCACCAGGTCTTAATCTCCTGTTATGATGTGGTCTGCTTATGGTCATTACATTCGTATATGTACTATCGATAATGGAACCAATGTTGTAATCTCACAGATCACAGAGGGTTACCAATAATACACATAGAAGCGCATCAACATAACAGACACAAGAGACAAGCATATAGATAAGGAAGTAACAAATTATATTATAACATGAGGGTCCATACATACACAGAACTAAACCAAGTTCTTATCTAGCTCAATAGCCTAATATATATAATTACAAATAGTTACAAATCACTACCCGTCGGTTCAGTCAACCGACACAACCTCATGCGACCGACCTAATCTCCAATTAGTCGGTGATTCGACTAGTCGGCTCCTTGACTAGCTCCTCCAACAAGAATACAAGGATGTTTTTTATTGGAATTATGATGACTTAAAAACATATGACCCGGCCATTATAGAACATACAATCCCTTTAAAATAAGGATCCAAACCCTATAGTCAAAAACTTCGCAATGTGAATCCTAAGTTAGCTCCTCTGATAACAAAATAACTTAAAAAAATGTTAGCTGTTGTAATCATTCGGCTTGTAAGGCATACCACTTGGCTATCCGATCCTGTGATAGTAAGAAAGAAATGCGATGAGATTAGAATCTACATATATCTCAGAAATTTAAATCAAGCATCTCTAAAAGATAATTACCCTTTTCCCAACATGGAAAATTTATTACATAGTGTGACAGGGGTTGAGATGTTATATGCATGCTAGATGGTTTCTTTGGGTACAATCAAGTGCAATTGAATAAGGAAGATCGGGGAAATTTTTTTTTATCACTCCTTGGGGAACCTATGAATATATACATATGCCATTTGGATTATTAAATGCAGGATCCACTTTTCAAAGATCAATGTATCAGGTATTTAGTGATCTAATTGGTAAGATTATTGCAATTTATCCGGATGACTTAGCAATGTTCTCTAAATAAAGGAGTAGCCATGTGGGACATCTAAGAAATAATTTTGATAGATGTTGTAAAGTCAGAATCTATTTAAATCCAACTAAATCAACTTTTGGGATTGATGAGAGAAAGTTATTAGGACGTAGTATGTTAAAGGATGGAATCTGAATTGATCCTGAACAAGTTCAAGCCATAAACGTTGTTCCCCTTCCTCATGATGATCCATTCCTCCAATTTTTCTTTGGAAAAAACAATTTTGTATGACGGTTCATCCCCAACCTTGTAGATTTGGAAAAAACTCTAAATGCTTTATTAAAAAGAAATGCCAAATTAATTTGGGATAAAAAATGTGACAGATCATTCTCAAAACCAAAGAAGGACATGCCAATTTCACTTGTTTTGGCTTGTCCTGATTATAAAAAAGAATTTATGATTTACTCATACACTTCTAAAGACACGATCACATGGGTTTTATTACAAAAGTATAACGAAAATCATGAACAACCCATAGCTTTTATGAGTAAAAACCTTAGCGTTGTCGAGTTAAAGTACACTACTACTGAGAAGAAGCCTATGTATTAGTTAAATCTTTAAAACACTTCAGAACTTACATTGGCTATTCCAAAATTAAGGCTTACGTTCCATTCCAAGTAGTAAAAGATGTTTTATCCTATTCAAATGGAATAGGTGTGAGGGGAAATCGAATTTCAAGGATTCAAGAGTATGATTTAGAAATAAATCCAATTAAGATTGTGAAAGGGAAAGGGATATCTTAACTTTTAACAAAACAGGAAGTTGATGTTTCAATAAATTGCATGGAGGAAGATCACACTGACATAAATGAAGAAGAGGAATGGTATAAGGAAACCATATATTATCTGAAAAATCTAACTTGTCCTGATCATCTTGTTAACCATCAAGGGATGGATTTGAGGTTGAAAGCATCAAAATATATTTTGAGTCAAGATGGTTTAGGGTGGAAGAATCATGATGGAATCATTCTTAAGTGTGTTAACCTTGATGGATCTAAAACCATTATAAGAGAAATACATGCTGGATTATGTGAGGGACATTATGCACCTAGAACAACTACTGCTAAGATTATGCGTGAAAGATATTATTGGATTACTTTATTTAAGGATGTCCATTATTTTGATAGGTCATGCCGAAAGTGTCAATTATTTTTAGGAAAACCAAGATGACCCACTTTGCCACTTAAACTGATAATTGTTGAATCTCCCTTCCAACGATGGGGAATTGATTTTATTGGGACATTTGATCAAAACTTGATTAATTGATTCAAGTACATTATGACCTGCACTTATTATTTTAATCATTGGGTTGAAGCTGTTCCAACAAAGAAAACTATTGTTGAAGTCATAATAAAGTTCCTATAAGAGAATATTATATCAAGTTATGGTTGTCCTTTGATGTTGACTATTGCGAATGCCAAAGCCTCAACAAGATATAAATGGATAATTTTTGTTTTAATCATGGCATACTCTTATCACATTCTTCCTACTATTACTCACAAGGAAACGATTTGACTGAATCAAGCAACAAGAACTTGGTAAGACTTTTGAAAATAATGGTAAGTGAAAACATGCGAAGTTGGGATAGTAAATTGAAATATGCATTATGGGCTGATCGGATAATTGTTAAAAGAATCACAGGAAAATCTCCATTTGAATTAGTATTTGGGCAAGATTACATGCTCTCGATTAATTTTCAAATCTTGGTATATGAGTTATTACATAAATGCACATTGGATCAAGAGGCTATGGAAGCACGAATTAATAAATTAGTAGAGCTGGATGAAAAGAGAAGAGAATCGTTTGATAAAACAATGATTGAACATGAAATGTTTAAAGGCATTTTTTATTATCAAAGTACTCAAAATGAAGATTTCAAAATTGGAGATGTTGTATTGTTGTGAGATAATAATAATGAAAAAACAGGGAACCATGGAAAACATGACAAGTTTTGGATGGGCCCTATTAGAATAAAGAGGATAGTAAGAAAGGGATCATTTTGGCTTGAGTCCTTAGACATGGAGGAGTTAGAATTGTTAGTCAATGGGAATTTGTTGAAACATTACTTTCCTCAAACTAAGCACTTTTCATCATCTGTTAGAGTAGGTAGGATTGAATAAGCTCCTTTGAGGAGTAGTTTGATCCTTTTTCTTTTTCCAAGTGTTATACGTGTCCTGAGTCTTTTGAGTCTTTTGGCCATTGAGTCTGGCCCTTTGCATGCTTTAGTTCTGTCTTTAAAATTTTCAATTCTTTAATCAGTTCTTAGAGTAGATTTTATTTCCAACATTTCTTTTATGAGTTTACTATATTTTTCCCATTAATGTTGCTTCGGTATTTCTTGCTTCCATGTACACAGGAACATGTACACCTGAAGAGGAAGCATAAAATTGAAGTGTTAGATACTTGTTGTTTAGATGGTGCTGCGTACCAAAGATTTTTGAGGTTCTCAAGCACTCTCTCTCTTAGAGTAGTTGTCCCAGCTAGAGTCGGATGTTATCACATATTTATTGTAGCTGGGCTACTATGATGTAGGATATGGATTTTATGTTTATTCTTTGAGCCAAACATATTGATGGGATACAACATGGATCATTATTTAGCATGAACCATTCATAGTCTTCTTTCAATATAAAATGCAGAGTATTTCCTTGCCAGGGCTAAGATCTCCTTGTCCATTGAGATGACTTTGGTGATGACATAGTTCATTCAAGTAGAGCATCAAAGACGATACATAGTTCACAGATGGGCACTTCAGGTAGAGACATGCATATGGTGAAATCAAGTATATTGATTCTTGGTAGGTTTTTAATCTCTGATGTATACTAACACCTTTGAATTGCTATGCTATGAGAATTATAGTGAACTATGTTTATATGATATGTTCTACTGATGATTAACTTGTGTTGAGAACGATTAGAGGATCTGATGTTGAATACCATTGCTTATGCCATGCTTTACACAAATTTTATTCTACATTTCTATGTTGGTTCCATGAGTCACTTGTCCCGATTCATCCAGTCGCATCCGTAATCCCATGACTTATAACTGAGACCTGTGAGGTTGAAGATCATTTTCCCTACTTTTACCCCTATGCATGATGGAATCCATGTTTTTTTGTGTCTCTGGCTATGAAGTATGTGGCTTGGTCAGTGTGGCCAAGTTCAGTGGATGGATTTCCTTTAGTCCTCAAAACAAGTGCTCCTACCAAAAATTTCTTTAGACACTAAAAGCATCAGAACAAAGAAACACCATATTTAAATGATGCAAAAGGCAATATGCGATTAGTAGTGCTTTTAAGTGATAATTCCTATATATAAATGTTATAAAACTAGTCAATGGCCAATGGATGAGAACTCATCCATTGTATGATGTAAGGATCATTTGTCTCTACAAGACAATAGGGTGAGGAAAACTCATCGGGGCTCTGGATGCTTGCTGGTAGTGGGATTAGGCCTTAGTAATTTTCTGGAGCCCAACAGGATTTCCAGGGAACCTACCTTTGTAGGTTGGCTAGCATCTTGTGTTAAAGTTAAATGGTCATTCTGATATATCACATGGTCAAGCTCAACTAGAAGTTATTTAGATAGATCACATGGTCAAGGTCAACTAGAAGTCATCACCCTTTTTCCTAAACCATTGTTTTCCACCTTCACCATCATTAGAAAATTGGTTAAACTTTGTAAGTATTGCATATACAAGGGAGTTCCAAAAGGTTCAAAGATTGTTCAAAGACACAGGTATATTTTATTAATTATTATTATTATTGTCACCATGATTCTAATTAGTGTGATTTAAGTTGGGTTTTAATATACATCTTGGAGCAGTTCTTACCTTGGATGCATGTAGGATAATCTTAGTTCATTATCTCACCTTTAGTTTGGGTACTTTGACCTGGTCAACCCAGTTGGCCCAGTCAAACACGGTTGCCAATGCAGTGACCACAAAAATCAACAATGGTTATATTTTCTACGAACATGCCCAAGACCAATACTGCAGTGTCAGTTTTCATCAGATGGCCGCATTTATTGAGTTACAAAGTTTATTATTATTTTTTATTGACTCTAGCCATTGTTTTTATTATTAGATGGTGATATTTTTAGCATTTCAGTTGATCAGTGGTTATGAGTAGTCACCAATACCATTCTACCATGTCTCCAGACATTTCAATATAGTCAGTTTGTCCCAATTCTCAGTCATAAGAAAGTTATGATTGTTCTTATTATTTTCATAGGTTGTACCACTAAAAATGAACTATGGAAATCACTGAAGAAACCGATTTGGCTTGTGTGGTCAAGGAAATGGAAAATAAATGATTATTGAAGATGTATTTTGGATCTCTAGATCATTTGGCACCATTTTCATCCATTTTCATGCTCCGGATTATTGTTTTGGCTCTCTTAGGGAGGATGTCCCCCATAGGGAAAAATTGGTTAAAATGACCAAAAATAAAAGTGTGTAAATTAAGTTGTATCTTTAGAAATATGTATGGGGGCACCCCCTAATGACCCCACCATGTCCCATAATTTCCAAACTTGTAAAAACAATGATTTATCATGTTGTAAAAAAAGGGCTTTATGAGGTAATATCCCCCCTCAATTATATTTGTCTAAGTTGATCCATGTATTGTAAAATTAAAAGATCTCAATCGTTGATGAAGTTTTAATACCAATCGTTGGATGGATATTGGTTAGAATGTGGACACACTCTTGATCTATTTAAGAGTTGTGATCCTCTCATTGTATCCCATCGGGAAATTTGGCACCATTGGCTCTTGAAGAATAATATAATTTTTTTCTAGGATATCTTGTTTTATGTAGATGGTTGAAGATTGTTCTTTGTGATTGACTGATGTTATTTCTTGTTTTCACTGGAAATTATTGGTGAATTAGTGGCATATTTTTCTAGATCTATTTTTTATTTGTTTGGCAGGGAAATCGATTTGGAGAGGGGCCCACCTGTAGAAGACATCCACCTTGCTCCCTTGTCCGGATCTCGTGGATACACAAATTATTTTTATCGCATGATATTTTAATCTCTTATATTTTATTTCTCGTTAGCATTCAATCTTTTTCTTTTCTATCTCATTGTTTCTACTTGGCTTGGTAGGAGAGAGGGCGCACTTGGCTCCTTGGGCGATTTGAACAATACTAGAATTTCACAATTGCTCCACTTGATATATGCAGAAATAGTCTTCATCACTTTGGAATTCATCCTCGGAAACATCAGGTAAGTTCTCGTAGATAATATTCATCCTTATTATTTTATCTAATTGGGGTTGCATTTTCCCTTCACATCAAACCCTTATTTAAGAATCTCATTCGTTAGTTTAGTAGGTTCCAGTTCGCAACGGTTTATGAAATTTAAAACCCACTTTGGAATAAATATAAAACTCCTAAGTTTAAAATTTCACGATCATTGGACTCCATTTTCCCCTCCAACACATTGGTCTACCTTCTAGGGGGAGACACCCTCCTTAGGAGAAGTGGTATCTCCAGTTCCACAAACTGGGTATTCCTAGTTTTACCTCCATTCATCTAATATTACACCTAGCAATCAATCCGAGTGTCTAATTTTGATTAATTTCACCATTTACCCCTAGATTCCAATTTCCATACTCAAAACACTAGGGTGAAATGGGGATTTTCATCTAGACACTCGTTTTCTCTTAGTAATTGTGCCAAACTCTAATTAAATATCATACTAAGAGATATAATAAAGTTTCCCTGAATTATTACTTGCATTCCTTATTTTTAGGGTCATCTTGGCTATAGGGACACCCCTAGGCTTAATATCTTCACTGAGTCTAAAGTGTCAGTATCCTTGACTGGCATGACATCTGAGTTCTTTTAGAGGTTTTGGATATTGTATTTCAAAACTTTAGTTTCTTTTCCCCTTTTCCATTATGGATAAGATCAACTTATTGGGAAACTACAAGATTCATGATAACACCATCGATGATTGGATCTTCACCGATTTGTATTTGTAATTCGTTGCTTGGGATCCAAGCAAGCCAATTTTTTATTACTTACTAAAACTGGAGAAGGCGTGACCAACAATTCAATCCATTTCAAATGGGAGGAACATCACAAAGAATCTAGTCAACAGTGGGGACACATTGTAAGTGTGTTTCCTTCATAACTTATCTACACAAGTTGTTGTAAAAAAGACATTGCTAAAGGCTCTTTGTAGCTAATTCTTTACCAAAATAAAAAATATTATTGATGCCCCAACCACCATAGATTTTGGGTCCCATTTTTCCAAAGTTATTTGAATTGGGTATTTTTTTCTAGCCCACAGGAACACAAATTTTTTTTTGGAAAATTATATCCATAACATTGGTATTTTCGCCAATGTCATCCAAAATATAGGTAATTTTTTCAGCACAGACTTTATGAGGACAAGTCTGTAACACCCCGGTTTTGACCCCATGGCATTGAATTGCACATGATGTAAATATTTTATTTGATCATGGCATGGAGCTCAAGGCAAAGCCCCCACCATGGATTTAGTATTTTATGTATTAGCGATTAAAATCAATGCCGATGGTTTGTGTGCTAGCCAGGCACAATATGTTTGAGACATCATGTAAAAGGCAAATTAATAAAAATACCACAACTAGCTATGTACCGCAACGTTAAAGAGACGGGGGCATGATTTCACAAGGAATCGGGATGGGGAACTATTCAAAACTTTCAGCCTATGGGGAAAATCCAAATGTCTAAGGGAAAACCCATAAAGTGGTCAACTATCCATTTTGTCCTTTTGTGCCTAGTCATCTAGAAGTTGGTTGAGGAAGTTATTGCATAGGAATGGGCAAGGCATGGGGGTGAATTTTGAATTGGGCAGAGCACCCAAAATGTTTTGGATTAATGGGCAAGTAAGAACCTAAAAATTACTCACTCACCCATTATGCATTCACTTCCTCCATTTCCTCAGGGTAGGGGAAGCTCGGAGAGCTCTCTCATTCATGTTTTTGTCTACCTATGTGTTTTCCCTCACGTTTTGCATGAGTTTTCTTCATTTTCCAGATGGATGGGAAGTTGTTTTGGTAATTCTCAGGGGCTGGGATCTCTCCTGGACATTTTTGCTATGTGTTCCTCATTACCTGGTTGGGAAAACCCATTGCTTTGGTTGCACAACGAATGGAAGAAGAGACCCACGATTTTGGGGGATTAAGAGGATGTTTTTCCTCTCCTCACGCATTTGATCTTGTTGGGCGTCCCCCCTCACCATGAATTCTGTTGTTTCCTCCTTGTTCCATACCCATAACTTCGTTGGTGTGTTGCTTAGTGGTTAGGGAACCAAGATTTCCCGATTTGTGGGTGAATGGAGGTTGTTTTTGCACCTATTATGTCCAGAAATGTTTTCTGTGTCCAGATGTATGATTCGGGGGTTTATGGTGGAGGATTTTCTCCCATATTTCCCAAGAATGATTCTTGGAATCGTATTTTTCTCACCCAAGATTGTTTTTCCCCTTCTGCCATTTCTGTTTGTGGTTTCCAAACGTTTCCCTACAACCCAACAATTGTATTTTGCTGTGAAGTGCATGCTTGTGTTGACTTGGCTGAGTAAGTCCAAGGAACCCATTTGTTAGATGGTTGATTGTGTTTGGATGTGATTGTTGGCTTGGATGAGTAGGTGCAAGGCCCCCATGTTATTGTCTTGTTTCCCTAATAGTCCGTGAAACCCAAATGTGTGTTGGCTTGACTATGGGTGTATGGTATTGATGTGTGTAAGCACATTGCTCCCTAGTTCCGTGTGGAAATTAGGCCCAACTCAGGGGTGGAAGTATTGCTGAAATATTGATGAGCACTGTTATACCAAAATCATGTCACCATCATGTGATAAGACTCTTAACATACCTACTTGCCCTGAATCCCAGCACTTGGAGTGGAAACTCATACCATTTTTTCAATCTTTCACAAAAATGCTCAACACCGTGCCTTCCTCTTTGTCCAAGAGCGGTACCTTGCTCGCATTGCCTATCCCTTGTTATCCACAAGCGGTGCCACCGCTTATGGCCCTTAGTCCATAAGCGTTTCTTACCTGAACCGCTTTGTCATTGAAGGAGAAAAGTGGTACCCTAGGTAAAATGGGAAAAAAGAGAAGATTCTCGAGGCTTCTAGATAATGAGCCTCGTGTCTTCCCTTATCCCTATCATTGTGGGTTGTTTGAGCTCGAGATCCCCCATCCTAGGATCTTAGAGGCCACCTCATCCACAAATCTCTCAACCATCCCTATCCATTGAGCCTTATAAATACAAGCTCATGTCCATGGTTGAGAGGAGGACTCTTAAGGTATTGTTATGCTGTTGGATTGATTACTTGGCCCAAGCCATTGGAGAGCATAGAGAGAAAAAAGTTGGAGCTTATGGGGATGAGAGTGTTTGGTTTCATGGAGATGCATGTCAACACTAAGGCTTAACTGGTTGTAAACTTCTCCATTTTATATTAATGCAAAGCTGATTTCCGTCCCACATTACTATTGTTGTTTGATTTCACATGTATGTTGTTAGATTCCTTAGTCACTAACATGGATTAGTAGATTATATTCTGGCAGCTTTGATGTGTTTGCGTGTTTAATCTGATTGCAGGTACACAAGGTTACTATCGAAGCATCACATTCCAGGTATCTACGACGTCCAGGGAGGGTCTTCAACCTTTGTCATTCATTTGTTCTGTATCTGAACCATTTAGACCAGTGGAACACTTTACTGTCCGCAGAAGGTGAAATATTCCAGGTAACAAATCTAGCGACTCTGCTGGGAATTGATATATGTATCAGTTGTTCTGATCTTCCTCAGTTCTTCAACTCTTGTTCAAATCTAGGATCCTTCTCCAACTCTCTTCAGTTAGATCTGCTATTTGACTTAGTTAATTTGGGTTTGAAACTTCAAGATCTATTCAGATATGAATCATTTCGACCTTTTATGCTCTGTTTCTATACTCAATCTATCAGCCTTTACCCTAATCTGGGCTTTTACTGACTTGATCTATCGTTCTCTTTGTGTTTTGGATTTTTACAGGGAACCACGCTTATGCAGTGGACGAGGAGCGGTGCCACGACCTGAACAGAGTGAGCAGTACGCGTTGCCACCACTTGTATCCCGTTGGTGAGAAGCGGTGCTGGGATAGAACCACTCTGTCAACACCAGAGAAGCACGGTGCCAGGTAGGAATCATTCCAAGACCTTCATTTCCTCATTTTTTGTAAAAATTTGAGTTGTTTTGCTTTTAGTCCTGCATTGTCAGGCTTGTGTGACAAAATTTGATGCTTGTGGCTTGAAATTTTATGGTTTAAGATTGGTTTGATTGGGAAATTCAAAAGCTAGATTACGTTTTTTGATTGTTCATTTGCTTCTGTGCTTGTTGGTTGTGTTTGCGAAAGGATTTCTTGTTTTTTGAAAAGCTTAGGGTGTTAGTAAGATCTCTTTTCATTTATATTGAATAGACTAAAATAAGAACATTTAATTAGCATCTTAGTTTCATTTCTTGTTTGCATAGAGAACTTCTTTTTCCTTCCTTTAAAAAAGAAATTTTTTGACTGAGATTAGGTTATCATCATTGAGCGTTGGAAATTGGATCTCTAATTGGGTTCACAAGCTTTCAGGCTCTTCATGTTCTTTCGTCTCTTATGCATTTAGAACTATCTCAATCAAGATAAAAAATATGGTAGTTTTAAGTTATATTTGCCTATGTTTTAAGAGAAAATTGAAAAAAATAGAGTGCATTTGCATGTAGTGTGCTTCTTGTTTTTCTTTTAGGAAAAGAGATTCTCCCCCTTTTTATTGCTTTCAGAAAAGAGAAATCAGTTTGGAAAAGTGTTGCTTGTCTTCTATTTTGTGTTCAAGATTGTTGATTGGAAGTATTTTTGGTTTTGAAACAAAAGAAATACTCTCTTTCTCTCCCATAAGTAGGCATACTGAACGGTAAAGTGAAATATTTTTGCATAAGCATACTGCATGGTTTTACTTTTCTGTCAAAACATCATGCGTTCACCTAACCATCCACAAAGAAATCAACAATAGTTATAGGTTAAAATATATGCAGCAATTGGAGTGATAGGTTAGAGACGTGTTTGGGCGTTGTTAAGCGTAGGAGCTGTCGTTATTTGTTCGCATTACATTCTGGGACTCGCGCGGTTCTTCTATGTACCGTCGGTATATCGAGCAGCCTTTCACGTACCCTTGAGGTATATAGAAAGGTACTTCATGTACTCGATTGTCTATCGGAAGGCCCCTTGTGTACGGTTATGCATTAGACAACACTACTACCGATTCGAGTTCCCACGTACCCTGAGTATATCGGGAGACCCCACTAGGATACCCTATCCATCTGAGAAAATCCCTTTGGCCATCTTGCTTGGAGCCATACACCAAAAACAACATTCGGGGAGATTACTACGCACGTACCCTCGAGGTATATCGCGAGTGGCACCTTCTTGACAATCCTGGTGAGAGGCATGAGTTTTTGAACTCCTCCTATCATTTTAAGTGTGCTTGTTTTGACCTATAGCTTGTGTAGGGAAATTTTTTGGTGTGTTTTCTAGATTTTAAGACCCTAGGTTAGATAGGAACTATACAAACTGGTTGATTTAAGACAGTCCAGAAGAGTACAGGGCTTGCCACCCGATTTTATTCCTGGTTTAGGAGAACATCCAATGGAAGCTATGACCAAGGAGCTGCTACCACCTCCCAAGTGGGAGATAATGTGGTTGCAGAAAGTGGAGGACCATATTCTTCACACTCGCCTCCCTTGGTCCAACATCATTCTTGGGGAAATACCTCATTCCATTCTCCCACGGAAGGTCATGTTGATGATACTACCTATCCAGATTTTGGTCCCAATGCTCCATTTTGGGATACCCTTGTAGGATAGGACATTGCCTCATTTGGCACCCGTTTAAACTCTTCTGAAGATGAATAAGAACGTAGTCAATACCGTGCTGCCATTCTCAGTGCACAGGAGATTGACAAGTATATATATGACCTATTAGGCCTGACACCATCACGTTCCACATCTGTTCCTATGGGATATCGTTCACTGGCCGATTCTATGAGACCCATTGAACCGATTATAGATCGTCCAATAACACCCCACAACCCAGGTCAAAATACCACCTACACCACCTCCCATATTATCTCTGTTCCTAATCCTCCCAGGTCTTCTGCACCTGGGGCTCAACCTTCAATTCTTGTTTTGTCTATACCTTCTAGTGCCGAGGGGAAACCCCTGGCACGACCTACGTTATCTGACACTGGAATTGTACATAGTCAAGGATAGACCTCTAATATAGAACCATCGATAGTTTATGTCCCTCCCACCCATACTAATGTGGTTAATCCCCAACCTAGTTTAGGTTAGCCCTCGAGGGCACAACTTGTAACCATTCAATATTCTAGAGGTTATGGTTATCACATACATGTAGGTAATATTAATCATCCACCCAATCCTACAGGGATGCCTTATTCTGGAATTCCATACTCTAGTAACACTTTTACGCCATGGGGGCAACCCAACTGTTCTTACATGCCAGCTATGGGGGAGATACCTATACATACTGCGGGAGGCACCGAAGGACCGCCTTATGGAGGTCCTCCCCCTAGGGGGCCTAATGGTCCCGGAGGATCTAGAAAATTTCCTCCTTATGGTCCTAGTGGTCCTGGTGGTCCTAGGGGGCTTGGTGGATTTCCTCCTTATGGCTCTGGAGGGTCTGGTGGCCCTCCGCCTAGTGGTTCTGGAGGCTCTGGAGTTTTACCTCCTGGTGGCTCTGGAGGGTCTGGTGGTCCGCCTCCCGGTGGTCCTGGTTGTCTCGACAACCCTGGTGGTCCTCCTCCTGGAGGCCCTAGTGGTCCTAGTGGTCCTGATCCCAAAAATCAACCCCATGCGGGTGGATTTTCCAGTAGTTCTTCGTCACAACAACCTGTTGTTCAGTCCACTTATGGTCTACTGGTAATTATATGCCATATCAATACTACCAGTATGTGCAACCCAACCAGCAGTTACCTTTTCTAGCAAATTTGGACTTACCTGACTTGTCCAAGTTGATTAATGACCCCATTCAACATAATCCCTCATGGCCTCCCATTCCAGTAAAGATACCATTGGATATCCCGAAGTTTGATGGGAAGTAGGGAGATGATCTGAAGTACCATGTTATGACATTCCATTTGTGGTGTTCTTCAAACTCCCTCATGGATGACTCTGTCTGGTTATGACTCTTTCAACAAACTTTGACCAATACAGCTGCGAAGTGGTACATTGAACTACTACAACATTTGTTTGTGGATTTTGGCTCATTGGCAACCGTGTTTCTTACACACTTTCATCTTCCTATTCATTATGAACAAGCACTGATCTTTTAACTTCTCTACGACATAACAACTCCACCCACATATCCAATCATATTCATGAGTGGAGAAGGTGGAGAAGGCTTATTAAGGCCCCTATTCCGGATCAGTTGTTAGCTGATTGGTTTACCAAATCCTTGTTGCCTCCTATTGCTCAAGATGTGGCTATGGGAGGTGCTGTTACTGAAGAGCAGGCTATTAGTTGATCCCAGTATCTAGACTTGGTCTATTCCCAGTCTGGAACTCTTTATGACTTGATTCCTCAAACTCTTCGCCCAAGCACCAATCCTGCCAAGCCACCAGCAGAAGTACTTGTTGATGGGATTGTTGGTTCAATCCAGTCCCCGTCAGCAACGAAAACTGCCAAGCAACCCAAAACTACCACCCCTACTCCTTCGACTCCTAATGTTTGTTAAATTTCCATATGCTTAGCTAAGACATCAGTATTTCATTTCATTTTCATAACAAAAGCATATAAACAGGATCACTGAAAGATAGACAAGCACAACCATACAAAAGGAACACAAAGATTTATCCTGGGAAAAACCTAAAGGGAAAAACCCAGCAAAAGCTTCCTCAATATAGATGCCCCAAAAAGATAAAAGATAAAACCAGCAAAGAGATCAAAGCCTGATCCTCCTCCTTCTCCAGCTACATCTCTTCTCCACTAATGCGCTACACAAGTGAGTGTGTGTGTGTGTCAAATGAGGAGCACTACACCTCTATTTATATTCATCCGTTTACTTAAGTTAACTCATTTGACATGTAGGCTCAAGTTAAATCATGTAGGCTCGAGTTACACATGTAGGCTCCAGTAACCACACTGGGGTGCTGATGACCCACCTTTACAATTAGAGGGGACTACCTCATGACTCTTATTAGTTCTTCTGATTAGGAGCATTGGGGTACAATGTAATACAAGTGGTTCTCCTGGTAGGACCATCGAGGGCCACAAAAAGATACATATAGAATATTCTTCGAAGTTACAATATTTCAACACTCCCCCTTAACGAGAAGGGTATTCTACAACAACATCAACAACAGTAGAGATAGGGGCCATAATCAACATCAACAAGGTAACACATCTATAAATCATTGGAAGCTTTTCAACATCATGTAGTCTTCATCTTCAATCTTCAGTCTTCATCATCGGCAACATCTTCAGTCTTTGATTGGCAACATCTTTAGCATTTTGATCTTTCAATTAGCAACGACATCTTCAGTACTTGGACCTTTCGATCAGCAACATCTTCAGCACTTTGACTGTTCGATCAGCAACAACATCTTCAGCATTTTGACCTTTCGATCAGCAACATCTTCAGCACTTTGACTTTTCGATCAGCAACAACATCTTCAACATTTTGTCCTTTCGATCAGCAACATCTTCAACATTTTGAATTTTCGATCAGCAACAACATCTTCAGCACCTTGACCTTTCGATCAGCAGCAACATCATCATCATCATATTCTTATCTGTCGATCATAATCATCATCACATTCTGATCTTTCGATTAGAAACATCATCATCATACTCTGATCTTTCGATCAGAAACATCATCATCATACTCTGATCTTTCGATCAGAACCATCATCAACATACTCTAATCTTTTGATCAGAAACATCATCATCATACTCTAATCTTTTGATCAGAAACATCATAATCATAGTGCGTCATCATCATACTATGATCTTTAGATCAGTATGTCATCATCATCATACTCTGATCTTTCGATCAGTACGTCATCATCATACTCTGATCTTTCGATCAGTACGACATCATCATCATCAGCAACAACCTGCAATCCACAACTCAAAGACATAAAGTATTTGGATCATTTTTGGACTTAAAGTATAGGGATGATACAATCCCACCACATTCTCGAGAACCGAAGTTACCGGATTGATTATGGGAGAATCAGTCCCTATCACTTTAGGACTAAGTCCAAGGACGATGCAATCCTACCACATTCTCGAGGACCGAAGCCACCGGATTGATTAAGGGAGAATTAGTCCCTATCACTTTAGGACTATGTCCAAGGATGATGCAATCCTACCACATTCTCGAGGACCAAAGCCACCGGATTGATTACGGGAGAATCAGTCCCTATCACTTTAGGACTATGTCCAAGGATGATGCAATCCTACCACATTCTCGAGGACTGAAGCCACCCGATTGATTATGGGAGAATCCGTCCCTATCACTTTAGGACTATGTCCAAGGATGATGCAATCCTACCACATTCTCAAGGACCGAAGCCATCGGATTGATTACGGGAGAATCAGTCCCTATCACTTTAGGACGATGTCCAAGGATGATGCAATCCTACCACATTCTCGAGGACCGAGGTCACCGGATATATTATGGACAGATGTCCTGGGATGATACATTCTCTCTTCATTCTCGAAGACTGAGGTCTCCAGATCACTTTAGGGCAAGTGCCTAGGGATGATACAATCCCACCACGTTCTTGAGGATCGAGGTCACCGGATCTATTATGGACAGATGTCCCGGGATGATACAATCCCTCTTCATTCTCGAGGATCGAGGTCTCCGAATCACTTTAGGGAAAATGCCCAGGGATGATACAATCCCACTGCAACATCACTACTCCCCCTTTCGAGGAAGGCCTTTCTGAACAACACCAAGCTTGTCTTGAAAGTGTTCGAACTCTACTTGAGGCAGAGGCTTCGTCAGTACATCATCATCCAAACCATCATCATCTCCATCTTTAGTATCTGAATACTGATCTATCACCATCTATATCTCTAGTATGTGAATACTAAAAGCATCATCATCTATATCTTCAGTATAGAAATACTAAAAGCATCATCATCTCTATATTTAGTATAGAAATACTAAATTACCATCATCTGCATCTACAGTATCATCATCTGCATCTTATCTTGTATGTAGAAATACCGGATTTCTACGTGTTACGTCGGAATACAGGGTTCTTTGTCATCACAACTATGGTTATCACATAGAATCATTGTAGTGTCCATCTTCAGGTCAAAGAGACCTGATATCAGCTTCTGAAGCCATATGGCTTCATAACTTAGTAGAGCAATCTGCTATGTATTCTGCTTCAACCGTGCTAAGAGAAACACTGGACTGTTTCCTGCTAAACCATGAACTCATAGCAGACCTCAAACAAAAGCATATACCTGATGTGCTTTTCCTGTCTGAGATACTTGCAGCCCAATCTGGATCTATGTAGCCATACAATCTATACTCATGGCTACCATCATAGTATAGACCAAAGTCTATAGTCCCTTTCAGATATCTCATCACATGTTTTGCAGCTACTAGGTGAACCCATCTTGGTTGAACAAGATATTGACTTAAGGTGTTCACATCAAAACAAATGTCTGGTCTGGTATTTGTTAAGTACATCAATGACTCAATGATCTGTCTGTAGTGAGTCACATCCACTAACTCTAATGAGTCATCAGCTAACAGCTTCAGGTTGGAGTCCATGGGTGTGGCCATGACTTTACATTCCAACATATTGAATCTCTTCAATATATCTACTACATACTTTCCCTGGTTGAGAAATATTCCTTTTGAACTTTGCCATACTTCTAGACCTAGGAAATAATGCATTAACCCAAGGTCTTTCATCTCAAATTCTTCTGCTAGTTTCTTCTTGCTTTCCATGATTTGTTTCTCATTCCCTGTCAAGAATAATTCATCCACATATAGTAATAGAATGATAGGTACATCTTCTACAACCTTGTAGGAAAGGTTAGGATTGAATTTACTCTTGGCAAGGCCCATGCTCATCAGGAAACTATCTATTCTTCCATACCAAGCTCTGGGAGCTTGCTTCAGGCCATAGAGGGCCTTCTTCAACTTGCATACTTGATTCCATCTGTCTTCAACTTCAAATCCTCGTGACTATTCGATGTAAAAATCTTCCTCAACCATACCATTAAGGAAGGCTTGTATTTACTTCATCATGGAAGAAACTACCATGATAGTTTTGAAGGAAGTGTACCTTGCTTCCTGGAGTAAGTGTCTCTTCAGAATTAATTCCCTCTTTCTGATAGAAACCTCTAGCCACAACTCTTACCTTACTTCTATCAGCAACATATCTTATCTTGCAAATCCATTTGGAAGATACCACATTCTTGCTTTTTGGTTTGAGTACTATATCCCAAACATCATTCTAGTATCATAACATCTTCTATGAGTTTGTCTTCTCGAGTCATCAACATATCCTAGTCTTCTGCATTCAACCTTTAAGGTTGGAACCCACTTTACTCTTGGTAAAGTCTCGATCCATCACAAAGCTATCCATCATGTCGTACCATGTCGAACTCAGATATAATTTTCTGTAGTCACTCCCCCTGAAGTGGAGTATCATCTTCCCTCTTCATTCTGTACAGGTGGTTCTATGCTTGATATATACTGGTCAATAGAGTATGTCATGTCATAGTCTATTCTTTCTGGGGAGAATCACGGACCTTTCTTTGTACACTTGTTCCATCATATCGTATACATCATTCCCCATGATCAACTGTTATTCTTTGATCATAGCTTCTTTCATAGCATTCTTTTCTTCATCTTGAGTTATCTCTTGTACCCATGGTGGTCTTCATCCTTCAAGGTGGATCTACCACTCTCTGAAGCTCTTTCTTCCGTCATGGTGTCTCTGACCCTGGGAGATTCAGGTTCATGTTTATTGGAGTGAATCTTGAATTGTCATCACTTGTTCTTCGGAACAAGTCTCATACTTCTTTTCTTGTAGGAGGTTGTACATGACCTTTCCTACAATTCAAATGCACCAGTTGCATGGTTAGAACTATTTCATAAAACATATGCATAACGACAAATTCTTATGCATCATGCAACTATTTAGTCAATACAACATTCATCCATATCTCACATAAACTTTCTAGATGCCTTCCATCTCCACCATGACATTATTGAGATTGTGCACTAATCCAATATGTCAGCAAAGAGGTTTGATAAGTAGCAATGGAGAGTTTTATAGCACCATGAGCTACTTACCCATCACATGCATATTAGTAGTATACAATCATTAATGCAAACAATCTATCATGCATAACACATCAACTGAGTATAATCAAATGCATAACAAAACAATATCATTAAATGACAATTGAATACTTATCTTTTGTTTGTTTCATGGGTAGACTCCTTCTTGATCATTCTGATTCATCATCTTCTTCATTCATGAAATCATCATTTTTTATCTAGATGATAAGATGGATAAGAGGTTCTTTAAGAATTGAGTTCTTCATATTCCTCATCGCTTGAGGGATCTTCTTTGAACGGTGAGAGCTTGATCTTCAATTGCTTCCATCTTTCTTCTTCTCTTCTTATGAGACGAGATTCTTCTTCTTCCCAAAGTCTGTTGAAAGTAATTAATTCCTTCTGGCACACATTCTTTGCATGAATGAATCCCATGATCCTGGGAGGCCATTCAAGGTGGCTATCACCACTTCTGCATTCTCCACTTCTTCTTCTACTGCTTCAAGTTGTTCTGCATTCTGGATCTTCACATTCTTCAACTGTTTTCTCAAAGCCATCTTCTAATTTAAGTTCTTATCTTCAAATAGCTTGGTCGAGGAATCAAACATATTCGGTGTCTTTGGGGAGACACTTGTGGTACAAGTTGATTAATGATTGAATCAACAATGATATTCTTGGCCTTGACCAAGTTCTTCTTGTGTAAGGCTTCTAGCCTCATCTCCCTCTAGAACTGAAACCTCTATACTCATGTAGGTGTCCAAACCATATTCTTGAGAGAGATCATATACTTCTAGGCTTGGAATTTTTCAACTTTACCAAGCTTATCATCAAGCTGATGTGATAGATCAGTTTGAAATCAGAACCTCAAATGAAAATAACAAAGGATTAGATCTTACCGATTTGAGGTGTCCATCTTGGTTCCGAAGCTCGCTGATCTAGGGTTTGTCACAGAAACCCTAATTTTCAAAAATTGGAATCCTTCAGATCTGATTGGATAGACAGATAGATCTCTTCAAATGGAGCTGTCCAATGTACTCCCTTTCTGAAAACAGTGGAGGGAAGCTCCCGGAACAGGAAGCCCTAGATTTCCAATTTCTTCTGCAGAAATTCCTGTTACTGTTTCTACGATATCTCCGAAATTACTGATCCTATATGTATGAAATTTTTCACGGAGGTAACCTTGAATTTCCCTGATCCAAAACCATAGGTTTCATCAGAATTGGTTTTACCATTTGGGATTTATGATCCTTTTACCAAGGTGACCTGTTACAGGACTGTTCAGAACAACGAAGTTGTATAGCATGCCACGTGTCATTGATTCATATTTTGAGTCTGATATTTGGACCAATAAAATTACATTCGGTGCGATTTCCAGGACATCTTCATGAATTCAATTTTGACCTCTGTAGCCCAATATATTGCAGTTCTCCCCAAGTGTCCTGTTTAGGGATGAATTATGGAAGAGGCTAGAACCCTAACTTGGAGGGATACTAACTCCCAGAATATAGTGAATATGAGGCTGAAATTTGGACACAGTGTACATCCGGATTTTATCTTAGGCCCCTACAATTTTCAACCCCTGAGCCTTCTCCAATCTCGGGATATAGCGAATGTACCAAAACGTAGCTGTTTTAGTACTTTGGGTTTTTCTAGCTAGGGGTCAAACTAGGGTTTGACTTTCCCAGAGTTTCACCCAACCAAATTTCTTGATCCAAGTCTCTAAAATTCGGTTTTGATGAGGAGAAAAATCCTATGCTGGTCTCACTCAAAAATTCCTCTTCTGTAGAAAGCCTTAATTTCCGCATCGAAAACTGAAAATGCTCGGAATCGAATTCCGCTTCGACAAAAAGATGCGCCCTTCAATGGAGAGTCAGCCTAGCATACTTTTGCTGATGGATTGTGGAGAGAGACCCAAAAATTAAGAAGCCCTAGCTTCTTCAGCTGCACAATGTCTTCTTCTCAGGTTAGCTCTGATACCATGTTAAATTTCCATATGCTTAGCTAAGACATCAGTATTTCATTTCATTTTCATAACAAAAGCATATAAACAGGATCACTGAAAGATAGACAAGCACAACCATACAAAAGGAACAAAAATATTTATCTTGGGAAAACCTAAAGGGAAAAACCTAGAAAAAGCTTCCTCAATATAGATTCCCCAAAAAGATAAAAGATAAAACCAGCAAGGAGATCAAAGCATGATCCTCCTCCTTCTCCAGCTACTTCTCTTCTCCACTAATGCGCTACACAAGTGAGAGTGTGTGTGTGTCAAATGAGGAGCACTACACCTCTATTTATATTCATCCATTTACTTAAGTTAACTCATTTGACATGTAGGCTCGAGTTACACATGTAGGTTCAAGTAACCACACTGGGGTGCTGATGACCCACCTTTACAATTAGAGGGGACTACCTCATGACTCTTATTAGTTCTTTCGATTAGGAGCATCGGGGTACAATGTAATACAAGTGGTTCTCCCGGTAGGACCATCGGGGGCCACAAAAAGATACATATAGAATATTCTTCGAAGTTACAATATTTCAATAAGGTTTCCGCCGAGGTCAACTCTATTCAAAGTACTCAAGCCTCGGGTAATAATAAAAAGAAAGGTAAAAATAGAAATAAAAAACCTGGAAACCAACAGGAGACTCCAAGACCAACCAATAGTGATAACGATAAAGGGAAAAGAAAGGAAAAATATCCTTGTCTTCTATGTGAAGGTGACCATTTTTCAAAGGAGTGTCCTTGTCGGGATGGAATCTCCCAGTTTTTGAAGTCCAATCCCACACCGGCAGTACTTACAGATCATTTTCCCTCTCAACAACAACTAATAGACCACATGTCTAATCATGGTAACTCTAGTTCGTCAAAGGAGATTCGTATGTTGTCCTCAGATACCATCAATCTGCAAACTCAAAGTTAGAATTATGAAAAACCCGCAGATAAGAAAGAAGATCATTCTTCTTCAGGGAAAGCTCCCTCTACTAGTTCTCTGGAATCCTCGTCTACTGTCCCTTATCTATCAAAAATCCTACTCTCGACATGATTTTGTGTCCACTTAAGTGTACTCTTTGGAAGGAAGTATTTAACCCTAATGCCCGAGCTGCTCAATTTTATAATATAGTTGAAGATCTTGCTAAGGCAGCTTGTGCAATGTATACCTTAGAAGTACTCCAAAGTTTCCCTACATAGCGCAAAAAATTGTTAACAGCATTAGGAGCTTTAGACCCAGATAATACTAACTTGATTCATTTCAATGTTGAGAACTACAAGCCTAGGTTACTGCATAAACTTTCTTTTCAGATCATTACGAAAGTAGTTGGAAATAAAGTTTTTCAAATGGTACTAGATGAAGGAGCTTCACCTTGGTTTTGTCTCTGTCTTGTTGGAAGGATCTTGGCTCTCCCGAGCTTGTAACATCACTTATGACCCTTAAAGCCTTTGACGGATGGGGTTTCCAACCCCATGGTCTCATATCAGCCCTAGCGGTTGAGCTGGGGGGAAAAATAATTTCCATTCAAGTAGAAGTGGTATATGCCCCTTTAGATTACAACCTCCTTCTAGGAAGAAATTGGTTCTATGCCATGACTGCTGTCGCCTCAACAGTATTTTGAACAGTCCAATTTTTCCATCTAGGGATAATTATTACTATTGACCAGCTTGATTTCTGTACGCCAGATGTTACTACCTGCACGGCTAATAACATCCCCATGTTATTCCATTCCCCTCCTCCTTACCAGTCGATTGGGGTAGGCATGTTGAAGGATTCATCCCTTATGGGGATTTTTCCATCCACTCCTCCTAACACAGATTCCGCGATAGTCCATATGATCGCCTCGTTTGATTATGAGCCTAAGGGTAAACAAGTTGTTGATTCCACCTCGTTGAGTTCACATGAAGCACTGTATGAAACCATTCAAACCTTTTTTGATGATCACACGGATTACCTTCATCCAGTGGCTTTGGATCCTTACCATTTACCGTACTGGTTAGAGCCTTCTCTTCCTGTTCTAGATTATCTCTCTAAGACTTTCCCTTCTGATGAGTCCATTATGGAGATCATGAATACAGATGAGTCCATTTTGGAGGATCACCATCATAGATCCATGTTCCTCCCCAAAACCAGTTCGGTTAGCCATGATTTTGCATCCTTGTTTCCTACTTATATTGTCAACATACCCCAAAGTCCTATATTGTTGCAAGATACAGATTCTGAAGGAAACCTTTGCAACATTACTCAGACAAATTTGATTGACATATCAGCCAAGCATGATACTATCGAGCATGTTCATGTTGGGCATAGTTGCTCGGCAGATGAATCTGAAGCATACAAGGAACTTTTCAAAGAATTACATGATATTTTTTCCTGGTCTTATGAAGAGATGTAGGGGATTGACCCATCCATTGTGGTCCACAAAATTAAAACCTATCCCATGGCTAAACCTGTCAGGAAAAAACTAAGGCAAGTCCATCCTCGGAAGGCCGTAGCTATTAAAGCTGAAATTAGAAACTTCTCAAAGCTGGGTTTATTTATCCTGTACCCCTGAAGGAATGGGTATCGAACATTGTCCCTGTCAATAAAAAGCAGGGCACCATTAGAGTCTCTATCGACTTTAGGGATTTGAATAAATCTTTTCCTAAGGACAACTTTCCTACTCTGCACATAGATCATATTATCGACAACTGTGCTGGAAGTGTCATCTTTTCATTCATGGATGGCTTCTCTAGCTATAATTAGATTGAGATATTACCCTTCAATCAGCATAAGAAGACATTCATTTTCCCATGGGGAACCTTTGCATATAAGAAGTTACCCTTTGGCTTGAAAAATGATGGATCCACGTTCCAGTACGCAATGTCCTATGCGTTTCACGATATTAAAAATATTGTTGAACCATACCTTGATGACCTCCTTGCTCATTCATAGCGACGAGAGGACCACCCTGGTCATCTTAGAGAGATATTCCTGAGATGCCGTCATTATAATATACGGCTCAATCTGCATAAATGTGTTTTTTGCATTGAGACGGGACATCTGCTAGGTTTTGAGGTATCCAAAGATGGCATCCGGATTGATGCTTTGAAAATTTCCGCCATTTTAGATCTACCAGCCCCAACTAATCTGCTAGAACTCCAAAGTTTGCAAGGGAAGGCAAACTTTCTCCGCCGTTTCGTGTGCAATTTTGGAGAGAAAATGCACAGTTATATGTGTCTCCTCAAGAAGAACACTCCATTCTTCTGGGATGACTAGGATCAACGTGCCTTTGATAATCTTAAGCACGCTCTGACTCATTCACCCGTGATACAACCCCCGGATTATTCAAAGTACTTTCTCTTGTATATTGCTGCCTCCGCTACTACCATCGCTATGGTTTTAGTGCAGGAAAATCACCACGGTCAGGAGCACATGATTTATAATGCCAGTAAGAATCTGATGGATTCCGAAACTCACTATTCACGTGTGGAAAAGTTCTCATTGGCCATGGTCATTGCTATACAAAATTTTTGTCACTACATTCTGCTCCGCACTACCACTGTATTGGTAGACCAGAACCCGATGTATTACATCCTAACTTGTCGGGTGCTCGGGGACAAGTACTCCTGCTAGATAGTCATACTTCAAGAGTTTGATTTGGAATTCGCCAAAGCCACATCAAAGAAATCCTTGGTCTTTTCCAAGCTTATGTGTGATCTTCCCTGTGCTTCGACGGAATCTGAGCCCAGTGATTCATTTCCAAATGAATTCCTGTTCCTCATTAGCACTACCGATCCTTGGTATGGATATTTTCTTATTTATCTCCAAACACAATGATTTCAGCCACATTTATCACGTGATGATCGCCGCTGTGTCCGTCACCACGTGAATACTATCTCATCCTGAATGATACCTTGTATAGACATGGGATTGACTCAATTATCCAGCGATGCCTCACCCATGAAGAGGCTGAACATGTGTTGAATGATTGCCACTTGGGAGCATGTGGCGGTCATTTATCTGGGATGGCTACAGCCCAGAAAATCCTTCGTGTTGGCTATTTCTGGCCTTCTTTCTTCAAAGACTGTCATGAGGCTGTTAAGAAATTCCCACCTTGTCAACACTTTTATCCTAAAAAGTGCACCCATCATGCTCCATTACACCCCGTCATTTCCGTTGGCCCATTCGCCAAATGGGGGATTGAATTCATGCATTGTAAGCCCACCTCAGCTGGGGGGCATGGTTACATCATCGTAGCCATTGATTATTTCACAAAATGGGATGTGGCCATACCTACATACGCAGAAGATGGTAAGACTGCCGATCTCTTCTTGTTCAATCATATCATAGCTAGATTTGGAGTCCCGTATTCCATCGTTACTGATCACGGATCCCATTTCCATAATCAAATGATGGAGGAACCAAGTGCCAAGCTAGGTTTTCACCATGAAAACTCTACGCCATATTATCCACAAGCTAATGGTCAGCTAGAGGCCATTGATAAAGTTTTGAAAACTGTGCTTCATCGGATGGTTGGAGATGATAAATCCAACTGGCACCACGTTCTTTTCTCCACTCTTTGGGCTTATCAGACTTCTGTAAAAACAACCACTGGTTTCATGCCATTCCATCTTGTCTATGGACTCGAAGCTATCTTACCGATTCAATGTCAGATTCCATCTTTACAACTTGTCGTCGAAATTCTCCCAGACACTTCTGCAGAGGAAGAAAGATTTTTGTACTTGAATAACCTTGACGAGACTCAGAGAGATGCTGCCTTGGCTAATGAGGCACATAGGAAACATGTCAAGGCGCAATATGATAAATCTGTCCAACCTCGTGTCTTTAACGAGGGTGACCTAGTATTGAATTATGATCAGAGATATGACAAACTAGGGAAGGGTAAGTTCAAGTCCATGTGGTACGGACCTTTCGTCATTTCTAAGGTTTTAGAGAAAGGAGCTTACAAGCTCGTTGATTATGATGGAATCCCTTTGGGTTAGCCTCGCAATGGGTTGTACCTAAAAAGGTACTATGCCTAGGTCTTCCTTGGATAGTATCTTGTATATATGTATATTGCTTGACTTTCAGTGTGCTTTTAGTATTTTCAAAATGGTTTTGAGTTTAGTGTCTACATTTGTTTATACCATGTTTTGGTCGTGCATATGGCTTTCTACGGCTTCGCTGATGGTGATTTCCGCCACACTTTGAATCTCACCTCGGCTTCTTGGGTCCTCTATTCCCCAGTCGAATATTTGGTCAGTTTAAGAGCAGTTTGTATAGGTCCTGCTACTAATAACATCACCAAGTATGAAGCTGTCATTGGTCTTCTGACTGAAGCTGCCTCCCAGGATGTTCGTGAGCTAGTAGTCTTGCTGGACTCGCAACTCGTGGTTTTCCATTTAAACCATGTTTACACCATTATAAACCCTTTACTCCTCCGCCTCTTCTAGAGAGTACGTTTGCTAGAAAGATCATTTGAAACTATCACTTATAGGCATATCCCTAGGGAACATAATGTAGTTGCTGACTCATTAGCTAATTACATCCTAGATTGAGATATTTCCCATTCATAACATTGAAATCAAACATGGTACATTGTAAATAAACATTTAAAGACACATAAAACTCAAATAAAATACATTTCCCATTTGAGATATATAAACACCAGATAAAAGTCTGTATATATATATATATATATACACAAAAAGTTTACAAAAAATAGGTCCCGAGACCTCATATGAAGCACACAGGATTTCAGGAAAAATCATCATACAAAATCCTGAATTTGTCAGCTTTCAGTACATATCTCATACACTAGTGGTGCCCGTGATAGCACATCATTGCTCGAGCTACTCTACGTAGCAGCCTACTGAATCGACCTGGTACTCCCGTTGTGGATCTCTGATATCTCATCGAGAGGTTATCAATGGTAGCATTTGGGATATCCAAGGTCAACCTCTCTAGGTTTTCCTCTAGCTCCCCGGTGATATAACCACCTTGTGGTACAAAGCGGTCTCCAGCTTGCCTGTCCAACAGAGAAGCTCCTCCAGGTCGCACTGCTCCAACATTTGCATGAGAATATACAGGTCTCGTCACTTAACATAAAAAATATAAAACATTAAAAAACATAAAAACATTTCATCCATTTTAGGGTTTCTTGCTTCTTACCGATGTCTCCCCACTGTCCGCCAGGTGGGAGTGTTAGGTCAGGATCTCCGGTGAAGTTCGTACCTGCGTAAGTATAGTCCTCAACCATGAGGATCTTTTCTCAGAGCCATATGAAGAACGGGTCACTGAAATTCACCCTTCCCCTACCTGCTCCTATACGAGCCATGACCTGGACCCACCTCAGCATACGGGGGTCCCGTGCTCTCAGACTCCGGAAGACCACCTGAGGTCTCATTTGTGGTACCCGCTCGAAGAAGAAGCAGGCTAAAATGGAGCCAAAGCCAAACTGCTTTAGCTCTCCCTGCCGACACTTAGTTAGCTGATATTTGAATATTGGAAGCATGGCTTCCACCCAGTTGAATACCATGGGTGCCATGTCCTCTATGGCATACAACATGTGTGCCCCTAGAATCTTGGTGCACACCCTGACTCCTGACCACCCTTTGCATAGTGAATAGGACGGTCCGTAGGGGCCCATCCGTCACTGCTCTGATGGGGATTTTCTTCCCCGATGTCCTCGTCCTTGGAACATAGTGAGGATCTATAAGCTCTCGAGTGGTAATATCCCCTCCACGGGAACCTGTCAGTGAGATGGGGGTACCCTATCTTGAGACTGGTTAAGAAGTAGATGCCCTCTACTTCCACTGTAAGAATATGGGCCCCCACCTTGAAGTACTGCTGCTCTGGATTACACATCCGCAGTATGTGTTCTGGTCATGTGACACCATGCTTGGGGTCCGGAAGAACTTCAGGATCCCATAGTCTCGTAATGCAGTAATACAACCTGCATTTCTCTTAGCAAAAGCATCATCATTGTCATGTGTTCTTTCTTTCCATATCACCATGTTTTGAGAAACCAAGACCTGCCAAAAACAATCATAGCATGCATTAGAATCATCCCTAATCATTAAAAATCAAAAGAATGACTTTAGATTGCTCATGCTATTAGTTTAAAATCTCCACGGCCAGCACCGCTTGTGCACCATTGGATACAGGCGGTGGCATCGCCTGTCAACTATGTTATAGGCATGGTTCTTGGGTTGTATCGCGTATCCCGCAAGGGGTAGGCGCGGTGCCCGCTTTTAAGGTTTTAGGGCTTTCCATATGATCCCAAAACCCCATCAAAACTCAAAATAAATGCTATGAAATGAAAGAGTAAGATTTTCGATGTTACCTGCAACTGACGGTGCTCAAAACGGACAGTGGAAACTCCCAGTATCAGCTGCTGAATATCTAACTAAGAAAGTGCTCCAAATGATATCCGTTATGGGTAAATAGTGAAATGATTTGATTTTTTACTATTTACATAACTTATATAGGCATTTTTGGGTTTGACATACTATAGTTTTGATATAAAATCATATTTTAGTCAAAGTTTATCTGTCGTAATCCCTTAATGCTAGTTATAAATGCATTTAACACTTGTTTCTGAGTCGATTGCAGCATAAGAGAACCATAGAAAAATATTTGGAAGTTTGTTTACGGCTTTTTCGCACTTTCATAAAATGGAATAGGTCGATGAGCATTTATTACAACACTTTGGTCATGCTCTTTAAATCCAGTATCAAAGGTCCGAGTCCATTTCAATTTCATTCTAGGCTCGTAAAAAGTTGACAATGTGTAAAGAAGCATCATGGATTCTTCTTTTCACCTCCTTTTCAGGCTCCTTAAACATGAAAAGATCGTCGAGTCCGTTTCTGATTCTTTCCAGGCTCGTAAAAAGTGAGATTGTGTAAAGAAACCTCATGGAGTTCTCTTTAAACTTTTTTCAAGCTCCCTAAATATGAAAAGATTGTCGAGTGATCTTGTCTTCTTCATGCTCGTTAAAGTATTTGAATAGTCATCCATCCGACGGTAGGTTATCTCTTTTTCTGTTCGAATAGGACTATTTACGAAAAAGGAACACTCCAGCCAATCATGACTGGAAGAGTTCCCTAAGGTATGATTTTATACTTTTTCAGGCCTTAGAGACTAAATCATACGAAAAAGGACCCCTCTGGAGTATTCTTCCGTAATCGTTTAGACCCTCTAAACATGAACGATTCTGAGTTTTCTTTTAGTGGACTCGTTAAATTAAACATTGAGAGACCCGTTTTGGGAATGAATCCATCCTCTCTCAGGTTCGTAAAACATATGAGTCTGGACTTGTCTTCTGACAAGCTATATTGAGTGTTTGTTACCCTCTTTGAACTTGTAAAACCAAAAAGAGGCACTCATCAACCATGATGGGGGAAATGGGAAGGGAATCATTTTGCAACAAATGGAAGTTGTTTGTCGTTACCTTTGAACATGGCACTTGTCTGCACATCATGTCAGTCAATTGGGTATTCAGCTAATTTTCGCGACAATCCACTTTCATGAGTCATGTCACTCCTTTGAGTCTTTCAAAAGAATGCATTGTACACTATCACATTGTGTGCTTGTCCTGTTCAGTCATGCTTCCAAGTATTTTTGTCATGCCGCTCGATGTTCAAAGGGGATTTGAAGAAGTTTTACCTCTGCAGTCCACACAGTCTTTGTGTTAGTACTTTTGAGTCAGTCCTATGGTTACTACATTCACATCATTTCCAAAACTATGTTCCGAGTTTCGTGTCATTGATGTGGGACTCATCATGGCCCTCCTTCGACGAGACTATTCCCGTCGACTTCAGCTCATCATTTGGGAAATAGTCTTAGAAACAAATACTTAGTACCTTGAGATTTGTATGCCTTAATGACAGATTCTCTCGCTCTCGACATAGGTTCACATCATTGACCTTTGATTGATAGAATCGACTGGGTGTTCGACATCAGGACATCTAATCGCACTCAGTATATTGTACTAGGGTACCTTGGGAATCATTAACATCAATGGTGATATCCCTCACACTTGTTGACGGTTCACATCATTGGCCGGTAATCAAGTGGTTTCTACCATGTTCGACTTTAGATCATTGTAATCACATGGATAGAGTCGTACTTTGTGGAAGACGAGACCAAGACCCTGGGTGTTTGTTTAAAGCGCTCATTGCTTTTCCCTAGATTGCGATGGAGTTTTGTATATCTAGCATGGATCCACATTTGTATGGTCATGGCTATGCTCAAATTTGCGTCAGTATGACATAGATGTACATTGTATGTCTGGTAGCCATGTCCAAGTTTGAGTCCTCTATCACATGGATCTACGCTGTATTCTAGTATCCATGCTTGTTTCTTCCTCTCATGGATCTGCCTTGTATTGGTCTGCAGCCATGAGTTGGTTACTTATGTCTATGAGTCAACATACTGATGTACTACAGACGCCTACTTGACAACATACTCCGATCGAGCTGACGTTTTCACCTCGTAGCGATGACTTGTTCTCTCAAAGCTCTCGTTTATCGTATCCCTCTAAGACTCATGATTTGGGAGGCATCCTGTTATATCAAAATCCTGTCACCATCATGTGATAAGACTCTTAACATACCTACTTGCCCTGAATCCCAGCACTTGGAGTGAAAACTCATACCATTTTGTCAATCTTTCACAAAAATTCTTAGCACCGTGCCTTCCCCTTTGTCCAAGAGCGGTACCTTGCTCACACCGCCTATCCCTTGTTATCCACAAGCGGTGCCACCGCTTATGGCCCTTAGTCCATAAGCGTTTCTTACCTGAACCACTTTGTCATTGAAGGAGAAAAGCGGTACCCTGGGTAAAATGGGAAAAAGAGAAGATTCTCGAGGCTTCTAGATCATGAGCTTGATGTCTTCCCTTATCCCTATCGTTGTGGGTTAGTTGAACTCGAGATCCCTCATCCTAGGATCTTAGAGGCCACCTCATCCACAAATCTCTCAACCATCCCTATCCATTGAGCCTTATAAATACGATATCATGTCCATGGTTGAGAGGAGGACTCTTAAGGTATTGTTATGCCGTTGGGTTGATTACTTGGCCCAAGCCATAGGAGAACATAGAGTGCAAAAAGTTGGAGCTTATGGGGATGAGAGTGTTTGGTTTCATGGAGATGCATGTCAACACTAAGGCTTAACTGGTTGTAAACTTCTCCATTTTATCTTAATGCAAAGATGATTTCTATCCCACATTACTGTTGTTGTTTGATTTCACATGTATGTTGTTAGATTCCTTAGTCACTAACATGGATAAGTATATTATATTCTGGCAGCTTTGATGTGTTTGCGTGTTTAATCTAATTGCAGGTAGACAGGGTTACTATCGAAGCATCACATTCCAAGTATCTACGGCGTCCAGAGAGGGTCTTCAATCTTTGTCGTTCATTTGTTCTGGATTTGAACCATTCAGACTAGTGGAACACTTTACTGTCCGCAGAAGGCGAAATATTCCAGCTAACACACACTGGCCTATGGTTGGGTGGAACGTTACAGTGACACAACTAGTTGCGATGAAGCATCTTCTCAAAATAAGTATTCTTTGTGTATTTAATTTCTGCAATTGTATTTGTTTTATGAATTACTATGAACACGTTGAATGATTTAATGAATGTGTTTTTCTTCTGTTGTTTATTTCATGTACAATGCATCTCTGTATGTTTTTAATTCAATGCATTTTTATTATCATGTTCATGGGGCTATATCTCCCTTTTGACAACAGCAACAACCTAGTCGCGTCATCTCCATCGTCGATATGAGGGGTGGGGATGTGACAAAGTCTGCCACCAATAGATAAAAATGGGAGAATCCAATTTTGTAATAATTTTTTCTACTTTCCGAATGAGCCAAATCCAATGAGAAACACAATAATTATTTTCTTTGAGGTAGAAGCCTAAGTATTTGATGTCAACATCTAAAGGCTCTATTTTGAAATTGAAGATCTGGTCCAAAAATAGTTTGAAGTTTGCATCTACCTTTTCCACAATAAAGGTCGATTTTTGAACATTTATCATCAGGATTGTGGCTTCAATGAAGGTGGTAAGGAAATTCTTAAATATCTTCCACTCTTTTGTAGTATCCATGCCATATAAAAAAACATCATTGACAAAAAGGAGACACGCGATACGAATGGCATTAAAGTTTTTGATCCCCCATAGATTGCTGTCCAATTTAGCTTTTGCAATCAGCATACTAATATCTTCCATGATCAATACAAATAACCACAAAGAAAGTGGACATCCTTGATGTAAACCCATGGAGATTATGGAAAATGAAGTAGGATATTCATTGACTAAAATAGAAAAGTTGGCAGAGGATATGCATCCCATGATCTAGTAAGTCACATTTATACTCAAACCAATATGCAAAAGGACGAGTCTCAAAAATCCCCAATCAACCTTGTCATATGTTTTGGCCAGATCAACCTTTAATATTGTGTTGAGGCCTGGAAATTTGCAGGCAACAACAGCAAAGGATTCTCCCCAGTCGACGTTCCCAGCTAGCCCGTGACTGTTTGGTGTAGGGAATCCGTCCGGTTTGTGGTCCGGCTACCGTAGGTCAAGTAAAAAAAATAAAAGGTTTTACCGGTTGTGGCCCGGTCCATTGTATATATTTTTGTATTTTTTGACTTAAAATATGATATGCAAGTGCCTACCTAACATGCAGATTTGATAAAAAATGCCAGGAGTATTCACAAAGTGATGTGCAGGTTCTTACCTTACGTCTTAAACTCACAAGCACCTAAATCACACACAAAGAAAGAAAAGAAGTACTAACTAGGCTATCTCTAGAGAGCTAGATATTAATTCATGAGTAATGCAATACTGCCCACGTGTTATGGTAAATCACAGATAGCTGTTCTTATAACCAAAACATATAAACATGAATAAAAGTATACATGACGAGATAGCTCATCAACAGTTAAAAACCCCATTACTCATAGTGGAAAACGTCACAGAATATACTAGAGAACATTCGGGCAAGAACATAGGTTCAGAAGGTTAGAACGCTCTCACAGTTAATGAAACACAGTAAAAAACGAAATAGTTCCCCTTCAACATTGTTCATTTTATCACATTGAAACATTCCACATAGAACCTTCTTCAATAGGCAAAATTTGCAATTTCTCATTGTAAAACGAAATAGTTCCTCTTACAAACAATAGTTCACAAGTCTGTCCTGGGGAAAAAGCCCCTGTAAGTTCTAGCTTTCCTATATTTAAACTAAATCAGCTAACCGCTTGGGATGCCCCCCCAAACGTGTGACCTTTCGGTCCCCCAAAACGTTTAATATTCCCATTTTATCTTTTCTGTGCGTACTCATGGTCCGCTTAGTAACTGACAGATATTTCCAAGTTTGGGATTTTGTCACCATTGATTCTACCTTCTCTTTTGCTTGATCTCCTTGGGATCCTGTCGGTTTCGGTTCGAACTTTGCTAACACTACCCAACTCCCTTATGCCACTTGTCTCCCAGCTATGCCTTCGCGCCACGATAGTCTGAACAGTCTCTTGAGTTCACCTATAATTAAACAGCATGTATCATTAATTGGCACCACATTTTTTCAATAAAACCAAACTGCATGAACAAAACGACTGGTCATCGGAAAGGCCCTATACTGTCATGAAAACCTTAACAAGTGCCAGAACCACTATTACCCATGCATGGGTTTATTATCGGAGTCGGAATAGCTAGACTCAAACTCTAAGTGAAAAAGTCCCAATCGGCGAGCAGAAGAACATCGACATCAGACACTTAGTGCACTACACACCCGCAAGGGCAGAGGTGGAAAGACTAAGTCCTCCGATCCAGCACAAAATGATGAAGGCTCGACAAAGCATCGGCGGGCGGAGCGGTTGTATGTCGGACACCTAGTTTGTTTGGGAGCTGCAATTGCGGAAGGTAAATAGACTATAAACTCCGATAATATGAACAAGCCAACAAAATGACGCGACAATAGAGAAGTTAATATCATCGTTGGATTTCCGCAACGAAGGCTACCTAAAGAAACATGGTGCCGATAAGTTGTTCAAATGACTTCCGAAACGGTGGTTAGCGCGGGAAATAGGTTCCCAAGAGGAAATCGCAGCTCGAAGGATAACAAAAACAAACTCGAAAATCCGTGACCCACAGTAATTTCAAACAGAAGCAATTTTTTGAAAACAGGAAGAGAGTTAACCTTAAAATAGCCCGAAATTAAAACATGACCAAAAGAGTTCACGGATCCAGACAATTCAAGGCAGCATTAAAATCATGAGGGGGTCCAAAATTTGAAAAATTTGGGGAAAACAGTTGCAGCTGCAACAATTGGAGACTACCTGGTGAACCTAGATCTCTGGATGATTATTCCTTGAGTGACAGACTGTTAAACAACAAACGAACCTATTGAATTCTTCCAGCTATGTGGACTTCTCAAATGGCTAATGTATGTACCTTTAATCATTGATGATAGTACGATTTGGGAGAGTGGAAACCGGGATTTTCAAGTCAAGATAACTCTTTTGAGGCCGAAATATGAATTTCATTGTTACCTTTGTCTTCAGGTAGCTGCCAGCTTGGACACCACAGGATTGTAGCGTATGGTAAACATAAATATTCATTTGTTCCTCATTCCCATGCCATCTTAGCACTTTTCGTGCTTTTGGACTTTTTTCCTTTTCATATGAGTCCTCCTGCATGCCTTTCTTTCTGAATTTTAATTCAGGCTCCTCTATCCCAAGTGTCCTTTTGTGTGAGAGGTGTATTCATGTTTCAGCTCACAGATGGAGAGGAACTTTTGGCGATTTAGTACTTATATGGTTCAACATTTGTTTTGATATATAATGCTTTCATAGGAGTTTTTGAATTGTATCTGCCTTTTGGCATTCATTTCTTGGCATGGGATCATTTGTATCTAATATATTGTTTACCTTGCTTCTTTCCATGGGCCCTTTTGCTGTCACTCCCTTTGATTCTGGATTATTTCACAAGGGTTAAGCAGGACTTCAATGCGTACATAGCTATTCGAGAAAACTGCTAAAATGGAAGAAGTTCTTTTAGATAAACATCAATACACAGTCTTATACCCAAGAGCTTTAGTCATTCCAAAATTCTGATGTTCCCCATGCAACCGTGGGTTTGCCTCCTTTATTGAAATCAGTAGAATTTAAACTAAAACAAGACTGAACTTCATGACTCAAAAGACAACCAAGCCAGGTTATTTATATACAAGATAGAAGAACACAAACAAAACTTAGGAAAAATAAGGTTTGAGAACTAAACCATTTAATGGTAAGTTCTCTTTCCACCCTTGTAAATCTTGCAACCTATAAGTTGAAGGGCCAAGCTTTGCCGCAATCTGGAAAGGACCTACCCACAACTACTGGAATTTCATGTGTTTTGCTTTTTCATCATGGGGGTGGTCCCACTTGAGAACCAAATCTCCCACTTCAAAGTCTTTTGTTCCTGCCTTGTGTTTATCAAACCATCTTTTTATTACCTCCTATTGTTGCTTAAAACGCTCTCTGGCTTTAGATCGAGACTCTTCTGCTTTCAGGAGATTAGATATCCTCATTTGCTAGACTTCATTATCCGATCCTCTAGATTCTTGAGCTATTATGGAAGAGGGTAGCATGATATTGGGGGGAAGAATGGCCTCTTTTCCATACACAAGGGTATACAGAGACACTCCTATCGAAGAATTGGGGGTGACTCTATCAGCCCAAAGGGTGTTTGGTAGCGCTGAGTGCCAACTCCTCTGGTTTTCTATCACAGTCTTCTTTAAAATCCTAATCAGATTCTTGTTATTAGATTTAGCCAAGCCATTTCCCTATGGATAGTAATTGGCAGAGTAATGCAACTTTATTCCTTTCTCGTGAGCAAAAGCAGGTAATTTAATCGATGAAAAGTAAGTAGCATTATCAAAGACTAAATAAATTGGAACTCCAAACCTGGTCATAATATGGTCTTGCAGGAAGTTTATGACCGCGTCCTCATTTATTTTGCGTAGCGGGATGGATTCGACCCAGCAAGTGAAGTAATCAGTTGCAGTCAGAATATAGTTGTGTTGTAGGGAAGAATTCGGCTTTATCTCCCCAATAATATCCAACCCCCATTGCTCGAATGGCTCCGTGATCATCACAGGCTTCAGTGGTCCAGCCGCTTTAGACTGTCTTCCGCTACACCTTTGACAAATGTCACACTTCCTGACATGGGCGTGTGCATCTTTGAAAAGCGTGGGCCAATAGTATCCGGCTCTGAGAATTTTGTGAGTTGTAGTATCTCTTGAAAAATGTCCCCCAGCAGGCCCGTCATGCAAATATGTCATTACCTTCTTCGCATCTAAGAAGAACTCCGTCGTAATTTTTTCTGAATAATATTCCTTCAATAATTTGATAGGAGGCTGATTTAAGATGCAATGCTCTTCTTTCCTTAGAATTCCAGTGTTTTGGCAGCGATCCCGTCTGAAGGTAATGCACAAGATCTCGATACCAAGATTCAGGGGCTGTGAACAGAGGACATACATCCATCAGATGTAATTTAGCCTCGTCTTCCCAGGCATGTTCTTCATTGTTTCCATTTTCAGTCATTAGTTTGCACAACCCTTTCCCTTTAACTATAGAAGCTGGCTTGAACTCGAGGTCATACTCTTGAAGAGCTGTTACCCAATTACCCCTTCTTTCTCCTAACTCCTTTTGTACAAAAAGAGACCTTACAGCTGGGTGTGGGACTATTACCTCAGTTCAGTTTTTTAATATGTAGGGCCTGAATTGTTTCACCGCTTTGAACACTGCGTAAGCTTGTTTATCTATAGCTGGGTAATTCAATTCGACCCCTTGTAGACTAGTGCTCATAAATGATATGGGGAACTCATCTCCCCCATCTTGCTTTTGAGTAAGCACAGCTACTGGCCAATCATCAGATGCGAACATGTACAGAATAAAATCTTTATCAAAATCAGGGCTCTTAAGGGAGGGTGCATGAGCAATAGCGGTTTTAATCTTGTTGAATTCATTCTTCTCAACATCGGTCCACTTAAGTTGTACACTTTGCTTTACCATCTGTTGCAAAGGTTTAACAATTTGGGCGAAATCTGGTACAAACCTTCGCACAAAGTTTATCGTCCCCATAAACGATCACATGCCCTTCTTATTATGGGGCAGGGGAATCTGTTCAATAGCTTTGATCCTTTCTGGGTCTATGGATATTCCCTTCTTTGAAACTACGTGACCCAGGAAATTACCCTCCGTGACAGCGAACACGCACTTCTTGAGGTTGAGTGAGATACCATATTTTCTACAGCGTTCAAAAATATGCTTTAGATGAAACACATGCTCTTCTCTCCTCTTTGAGAATATCGTGATGTCATCGAGGTACACTACAGCACTGCGGCCAATCAAACCGTGAAAAGCTATGTCCATAGCCCTTTGGAACGTAGCTCCAACGTTTATAAGCCCAAAGGGCATTCTTCGGTAAGCGAAAGTTCCCCATCTGGTCCTGAATGTTGTCTTCAATCTGTCTTCTTTGGCTACTAATCTTTGATTGTAGCCTGAGAATCCTTCTAATAAAGAAAATAGTTCAGAACCTGAGACCATTTGTAGTAGTTACTCCATGGGTGGAGCGGGATAATTGTATTTATCTGAAGCGCGGTTTAAATTCCTGAAATCCACACATAGCCTGATTTCTCCAGATTTTTTTCTCACTGGTACCAGATTTGAGACCCATTCAGAGCGTCTGACCTTAAAAATGATTATAGCATCCAATAATTTCTTAACTTCACTCTGGATTAGAGGCTCCAATTTTGGGTGCATTTTCCTTAAAGGTTGCTGATAAGGTTTGAATCCAGATTTGATGGGGATAACATGCTGGATGATACTGGTGTCATATGTCTTCAGATCTTCGTACATCCAAGCGAAAACATCTTTATATTGATTAAAAAGACTGATGAACTTATCTCTTTATGCTGGTGAACAACATTTTCCAAGATTCACATATTTGGGCTTTGTCTTAGTCCCTAAATTTATCAATTCGAACTATAGAGATGAGCCGTGAGTCTTCACGTTTGCTGGTCTTCTAAAATTTTCATTTAAATCAAACATCTGTTCTAAGGTTCTGACTCCTTTAGGGATGAAATTATCAAATTTCAGCTCGGCCTGATGTTCTTCATCATCGATAATCGCCCCTTTAAACACCTCGTCATTTGTTAAGCATTCTATAATCTGCTGATCGTCGTCGAACACTCGTAGGTTGGTAATCATATCTGGAACCGAGGGCCTGAAAAGCAATTCAATGGAGCACCGATTATTAGTAGGCACAAGCCTAGCAGCTGATGTGGCCAACAAGTCAGCAGCTGCATTCTTAAGTCTTGGAATTGATATAATATTAAATGTGTTAAAACATTTGAGTAAATCCCATACCTCATTTTGATAAGCTTTTAAGTGAGGAGAAATACAATGTATTTGATTCTGAATTTGTTTTACAATTACTTCAGAATCTCCAAAAACTTTCAGATTATTTACCTTTAATTCGATTGCTTTCTTTAAACCTTGAACCAAAGCTTCATATTCCGCTGTGTTGTTTGTACATTCAAACTCTAACCTAAATGAAAGAAAATGTTTGTTGTTCTTGGGGTCAATCAGGACACAACCGGCCCCTGAGCCTTCTAACGTTTTAGAACCATAAAAAAAAAGTGTCCATAAATCGCTAACTACTGTGCGGGAATTTACATCTACCTCTACTGCTAAGTCTACTATTTTACAATCGATTTCACCGGCCTGTGAAAATCGAAGGAGATCAGGATGGGTGTCTGACGTGTCACTGGCTTCTTCTGCTTGGTAATTTCCTGGTTCCAATTCAATAAAGTAATTTCCCAAAACAGGATCCACTGATTCGTTTTTTCCTTCGAGTTGAGTAACATTGTACTTCATGTGAGGCTCCCTCAAAATTTTGATTTGATTCGGGCTTCCTTTATACGGAAGCCACATATGTGACCAGTCCGAGGAAAAATATCCGTTTAGCTTTGCCGACCAGTCTCTGCTCAGAACAAGCCCATAAGCGTCTAGTATGTCAACCACCACGATATCAATAACTTGACACACCTTATCATTCGAAGATAAGCGGACAAGAACATCCTCCATCTCACCAATCACCTTTACATTCGTCCTATCCAACTAAATGACCCTCTAAGTGGACGGCTTAGGCTTCCCATTTATCCTTTTGCAGACTGATATTGGCATGACGTTAACTGATGCCCCTGAGTCTACCAGGAAATTATGTACGTTGTGATTAAAAATTTCAAAAGTGAGGAGGAAAGGTGGATTCTTGTTCTTAGGCTTACCCCCAATGCTTGATTCCCTGATTTATTCCTCTTCCTTGGGTTGATTGTCAGTGGGAGGCCTCTCCTCTGATGCTTCAAGCGCTTTCAATAGTTTTTCTTTCTGCTGCGGCACCTTACACATTTCAAATAATGAGATATTCGCCCTTACCTTCTTTATATCTTCCACGATGTCATAATCCATCTGAGGTTTGGTGGGATGCGGTTTATCAACATTCATCTCTTCTTCATTGGGATTGGTCAACATATCATTCTGTCTAGGATCTTGACTGGTGATGGTGAATTTGGGAATTTTATCAGCCGAGGAATTATTCTGAAATTTTTTAACATTTTTCTGAATCCTTTTAATCTTTGGGAGCATGAGACTATTTTCTTTAGCCAACCCTTGGATTCTTGTTGTTACATTCATTTCATGACATCCTCATATCCCCAATTCCTTTCTTCCTTAGCATCGAATAACGAAACAGAGTCCCACAGAACCATGGTCTCATCCTCTTGTTCTTTCGTCGACGTATTGCTGTATTTTATTTCTTCACCTCCATCTTCTGTTAATTTAGAATCCAACAGCTGATTCATCACCAATGTCATTGAGTTTATCCATTGAGGAAAATTCTTTTCAGAGTGAGGTTGTTGGTGGAAAGTGCAAAAATTGTCCATTCCTACCTCTGTTAAATTCATAGATGTCGAATTGTGTGGAGGGGGTTGGGATTGATTGTTGTCCTCCTTTTTCTTATAATAGGGCTTGTAGAACTTTTGGGCTTCCTTTTCCTTTTCCAAGTCTATGATTCTGTTAGAAAGCTTCTGCATCATTTTTGCCATACTTTCAAAATCTGGTGATTGCTCTTCCTTAGGCTTAGTAAACAACAAGGCTTTCCTTCCCACATTTTTTTCTCTTGATCGTTCGGGATAATCTTCGATACTCTCCCTTTCAGCCTATACTTTCTCCACCTCCTCATAGGTCTCTGCTAAAGTGGGCTTGGCCTTCATTTTGGCGAACATGGCCAACTCGGGTCCTAAAGCTGAGGTATAATATTCAATCAGGACTTTATCCGAAGGTCTGTCAGCTTCAAAAAAATTCTTGAGGTACGCTGCAAATCTTTGGGTGAAGCTGTGCACCTTCTCCTTTCTCTCTTTCTTTAAGGTGCATAGTCCTTTCATAAGGGCTGCATGAGTCTTTTGGGTCGCATACTTACTTCTAAAAATCCTATTGAAGGTATCCCAATCAGGGATAGAGTTTGTAGGCAAACCAAAGTACCATGATGCGGCAGCTCCTTTAAGGGTGTGCTGGAAAAGTCTACAAACTACATCCTCATACTTCCCACCCCTTAAACCTTCTATTTCCAAATAGAAACTTTACAAGTGGTTGTCTACTAGTATCTTCTCACTTGGGTCGAATTTGGGCAGCATCTTTTCAAAGGATTGAGGTAAATCATGCAACAAAGGTGTTAGGTTTAAAGGTGATCTGGATTTCCAGGCAGGTGGTGGGTTCTGTGGGTTGGGTGGTTGATTTGGTTTTACGCCTTCCATGAGTCTGGGTGGAGAGTGAGGAGGTGAGAAAATAGGAGTATGAATAGGAGAACTGTGAGGAGTATCAGGGCCTACTTGATTCAAAGGCTGTACAACTTCCTATAAGCCCGTTTCTACAAGTTCTTCCCAATCCCCAACCAGCACTGAGTCTTCCAATATAGGATGATCCTTCCTTTTATATTCTCTTCTAGGCAATTCAGGGATGATCGGTAATCCTCCAATCTTCTTTACATATGCCCTAGTGTGTCTTCTCAGATTATTAACAACTTCGTTGTCTACAGAATACAAATGTTCTCTACCCCCTTCTTTCGGAATTGGATTATGAAACACACTGCTTTCTGAACTGTTACTGGTGGAATAGTCTTGGGAAAACGGGTTTCCTCAGCCAGCCATGCACTGGCAGCCCTCCTTCTAGTGCGAGAAGTTGTTGAGGCCTGGAAATTCGCAGGCAACAACAGCAAAGGATTCTCCCCAGTCGACGATCCCAATTATCCCGTGACTGTTTGGTGTAGGGAATCTGTCCAGTTTGCGGTCCAGCTACCGTAGGTCAAGTAACAAAAACTAAAAGGTTTTATCGGTTGCGGCCCGGTCCACCGTATATATTTTTCTATTTTTTGACTTAAAATATGATATGCAAGTGCCTACCTAACATGCAGATTTGATAAAAAATGCCAGGAGTATTCACAAAATGATGCGCAGGTTCTTACCTTTTGTCTTAAACTCACAAGCACCTAAATCACACACAAAGCAAGAAAAGAAGTACTAACTAGGCTATCTCTAGAGAGCTGGATATTAATTCATGAGTAATGCAATACTGCCCACGTGTTATGGTAAATCACAGATAGCTGTTCTTATAACCAAAACATATAAACATGAATAAAAGTATACATGACGAGATAGCTCATCAACAGTTAAAAACCCCATTACTCATAGTGGAGAACGTCACATAATATACTAGAGAACATTCAGGCAAGAACATAGGTTCAGAAGGTTAGAACGCTCTCACAGTTAATGAAACATAGTAAAAAATGAAATAGTTCCCCTTCAACATTGTTCATTTTATCACATTGAAACATTCCACATAGTACCTTCTTCAACAGGCAAAATTTGCAATTTCTCATTGTAAAACGAAATAGTTCCTCTTACAAACAATAGTTCACAAGTTTGTCCCGGGGAAAAAACCCCTGTAAGCTCTAGCTTTCCTATATTTAAACTAAATCTGCTAACCGCTTGGGCTGCCTCCCCAAACATGTGACCTTTCGGTCCCCCAAAATGTTTAATATTCCCATTTTATCTTTTCTGTGCGTACTCATGATCCACTTAGTAACTGACAGATCTTTCCAATTTTGGGATTTTGTCTCCATTGATTCTGCCTTCTCTTTTGCTTGCTCTCCTTGGGATCCTGTCGGTTTCGGTTTGACCTTTGCTAACGCTGCCCAGCTCCCTTCTGCCACTTGTCTCCCAGATTTGCCTTCGCGTCGCGGTAGTCTGAACAGTCTCTTGAGTTCACCTGTAATTAAACAACATGTATCATTAATCGGGACCACATTTTTTCAATAAAACCAAACTGCATGAACAAAACGACTGGTCATCAGAAAGGCCCTATACTGTCATGAAAACCTTAACAAGCTCCAGAACCACTATTACCCATGCATGGGTTTAAAACTTACAAAAGCGATGGGTAGAGAAACACTTGTTGGTGGCTTAAAATACTAAGACATCGGGTGGGTAGTCTCACTCACAGCCGTATCAGCGGATCCTCAACAGGCAACGAGTTCCGCGAGACTGTTAAACTTATCAGAGTCGGAAAAGCTAGACTCAAACTCTAAGTGAAAAAGTCCCAATCGACGAGCGAAAGAACATCGACATCAGACACTTAGTGCACTACACACCCGCAAGGGTGGAGGTGGAAAGACTAAGTTCTCCGATCCAACACAAAATGATGAAGGCCCGACAAAGCATCGGCCGGTGAAGCGGTTGTATGTCGGACACCTAGTTTGTTTGGGAGCCGCAATTGCGGAAGGTAAATAGACTACAAACTCCGATAATGTGAACAAGCCAACAAAATGACGCGACAACAGAGAAGTTAATATCATCGTTGGATTTCTGCAACGAAGGAAACCTAAAGAAACATGGTGCCGATAAGTTGTTCAAATGACTTCCGAAACGGTGGTTAGTGCGGGAAATAGGTTCCCAAGAGGAAATCGCAGCTTGAAGGATAACAAAAACAAACTCTAAAAGAAGCAATTTTTTTAAAATAGGAAGAGAGTTAAACTTAAAATAGCCCGAAATTAAAACATGACCAAAAGAGTTCACGGATCCAGACAATTCAAGGCAGCATTAAAATCATGAGGGGGTCCAAAATTTGAAAAATTTGGGGAAAACAGTTGCAGCTGCAACATATTGTCAATTTCATCTTTTTCGATTTGATAGAATGCATGTATTCTTGGGCGACACCTACAACGTCAAATATATTCGTATTTGTAAAAAACCCGAATTGCTCCTTTGAGAGGTAGGAATATAGAAAATTTTGTAGATGTGAGGAATTAACCTTTGATATGACCTTGTAAATCAAATTACAGAGGGAAATCGAACAAAAAATCTTCAAAGGAGGCAAGGTTTGATATTTTTGGAGAAAGGTTGAGAAAGGCAGTATTTAAAGCCCTGTGCATATTCCCCTTCAGTCTGGATTCTTCAACAAGTTCAAGCATCTCATGGCCCATGGTATCAAGAAATTGAAGGTAGAATTCAACCGGGAAACTATTTGGGCCGAGACTTTTTGACTTAGCAAAAGTTTTTAACATGGTATTCAATTCATGTAAGGAAACAGGTGCATCAATATTCATACCATCCTCAATAGAGAAAATTTTGGGATAAGGTGTTATATTTCTTCTTAAACTATTATTAAGTACATTAGCATTTAATTCAAAAAACAAATATTTCATTAAATTTGGAATTAAATAGTGGATCTAGATTTAAAAAATAACCAATATTCTCAATTCTTGGGTTGTTTTTGTAATAAAATATTTTCAATTTTAATGAAATGTGTGTTAAAATCATTATAAAATCATATAGTACACAAGATTTTATCCTGGGAAACTCTCATGGGGAAGAAAACCTAGCAACAACTTCCTCAATATAGATTAACTAAGTACAATGCCAAGATCCAACAAAAGAGAGAACCTCCCAAAGAAAAAGAGAAAATGCCAAAGATAAAGACCAAATATAAGAGAGATAGATCACTCTCTTCCTCTGCTAGCTTCTCTCCTCTATTGCACATACACAAGATGATATAAGATCTCAAGTGTGTGCGTGTGTCCAAATGAGGCATTATAACCTCTTATTTATACATGACGTGACCTCAATACCACTTTAAAATACGCAGGTTCAACCTAACTGGTTTTGTCTGGTCTGACTTGACATAATGCAATATAATAATATATATGAAATATAATCATGATGAGCCAACATAACATATACACAAGGAGGATAATACATGACATAGATACAATACAAATATACATAGGATATCCTTTGAAGCTACACAAAACTCAACACTCCTTAGCAAGGAGGGTATTCTATGGACATCATTAACAACAACTGACAGGTCAGAGATCAACATCATCAACTGGACATAGGAGGAAACAACATAATCATCTAGTCATCTGGCATCAACTAGAATTACAAACATTGACTAGTGAATCTATATATCATAGAAATTTATTCAATGCATCAATAACATTACAATGCATCAACACAATGCAACACATCATCATCGTCATCTGGAGCATTCACATAGAATCTCTATAGTGGGTACTCTGATAGAAAGTCCAAAAAAAGATGACACAATATCTACCTGGGGACTTAAACATGCCTAGTATGGCATTCGACCCAAAACAGATCCAACCAGTCTCCACTGGCATATAATCCAAAACATGATCAACCAATCAACCACCCCCTAATATACAATCCAAAATAGGATCAACCAGAATGAGATACCACATTATACATTTTATTGGTCTAGGAACCACTAAATCAACAACAACATCAACATCACTCCCTCTCTCAAGGGACGTCCTTTTAGACCACACCAAGTTTGTCCTGAAAATACTTGAATTTCATCCTGAATAGAGGCTTGGTCAACACATCAACAAATTGTTCATCGATAGCCACATACTCAATATTCACAACTCCATTCAACACCATATCCCAGATATAGTGATACTTGATCTTATTGTGCTTTGACTTGTCATGAAACACAAGGTTCTTTTCCAGCTTTATAGAGCTCTGGTTATCACAGAGAATACATGTCATATCCAACTCGAGATCAAACAACCCTGCAAGTAACTTACAAATCCACACTACTTCGCAATAGGTAGAAAAAGATGCAATATATTCTTCCTCTGTTGTATTGAGAGAAACACTAGTTTTCTTCCTATTGAGCCACAATATCATGCTTCACCCCAAATTGAAGTAACATCCTGGCTTTCTATTTCTATCCATAGAAATACCATCCCAATCTAAATCAGAGTATACAACCAAAATGATCTCACAATCTGACAAATACCTAAGGTCATAGTCCAATGTACCCTTCAATAACTCATGACATGATTTGCAACAACCAAGGCTCTACCATGTACTGACTCAAAGTGTTCACAATAAACAAAATATATGGCCTTGTGTTCATCATATACATCAATGAACCAATGATATGTATATATAGAGTAATGTCCATTGTCTCTAATGAAGCATCACTCAACATTTTCAGGTTCGTCACCATCAGGGTGGGAATTTTCTTACAATCCATCATTCCGAATCTCTTCAGGATCTCAACAACATATTCCTTGATTAAGGAAAATATCATCCGGTCTTTGCCATACTTCAAGTCCCAAGAAGTAATGCATCATGCCAAGATCCTTCATTTCAAATTCTGAAGCAAGCTTCTTCTTGGTTTCATTGATTAGATCCTCATATCTTGTCAAGAAAAAGTCATCCACACATAGTAGCAGTATCACAGTTCTACCATTCTCAACCTTGTAGTAAAGGTTCGAATAATATTTACTCTTGGTAAATCCCAATCTTATCAAGAAGCTATCTATCAAGCCATACCATGCTCTCAATGCTTTCTTCAAACCATACAGGGCCTTCTTCAACCTGCACACATGTCTCCCTGTCATGTGTCTCAAATCCTTGTGGTTGCTCCACATACACTTCTTTCTCCACAACACCATTTAGGAAGGTGGTCTTCACGTCCATCTAGTGTACCTTCCACTTAATTTTAGTAGCCAATGCCAAGATATCTTCAATAGAAGTGTACCTAGCCACATGAGAAAATGTCTCCTCATAATCAATGCCTTCTTCCTAGGAGAATCCACGTGCCACAAACCTTGCCTTGTACTTTTCAATATTGCCATCAGCTGCATGGTTCATTTTGAAGATCCACTTTGAAGATACCACTGATTTATCCTTCGGTCTCACAACAACATATCACACATCATTTTTCAAGATAGTATTTTATTCTTCAATCATGGAATCCATCCATTCTTTCATTTTAGTCACTTATTCAAAATAAATAGGATCCTCATCAACAATATCGCATAATAGTGACACATAGCTGGAGTATGGTCTTGGTTTCTTGCTTTCCCTAAAATTTACCTATGGAGAACCATACGTCTCTACATCCTAAATGATCTCACAAGCCCAAGTCTATATTTTCTTATGTGTAGTCATGTCACAAAGTGGATCCATTGGTCTTTGAGGTTTTTCCATGTCATGATCCTTCGATACGAACTCATATGATGGAACCTCAACATTCCTGAATGTTTATTTTCTAGACTGCTCAACCCTAGGAGCTATAGGTTCATCTTCATGAACTTCTTCTGAAGGAATCTTCTTGGACCTGCTTAAAGTTACATCCTCATCAAAGGTAACATCTCTACTAATCTCAATCTATCGGTGACCTAACATGTATATTATGTATTCTTTTGATGTCTCACTATAACAGACAAAGATGCCCTTGTTTACTAAATGGTCCAAATTTGATCTCTTTTCCTTGGGAACATAGATGGGATGACCAAATTTTTTTAAATGGCTAACTTTTGGCTTCTTAGCGGTAAACATTTATTTCAATATCTTGTTCCCAAGTGCACTGTGAGAAATTTTGTTTTGAACATACATTGTGGTTCTTACTGCTATTTCCCATAAATGCATAGGAATTTGTTGGTCATGAAGCTTGGATCTCACTGCTTCCATGATAGATATATTATTTCTTTGTGCCACACCATTTTGTTGAGGATTATAGGAAGTGATGAGATCGCTCTTGATTCCAATTTATTTATAGAAATCATTGAATACATTTGACGTAAATTCCCCTCCATTATCTAACTGCAATATCTTAATATTCCTTTCATAAAGATATTCTACAAGAGCTTTAAACTCTTTGAACTTCCAAAATACTTCATCTTTAAACTTCAAGAAATAAATCTAGGTTCTATGAGAATAATCATCAATAAAAGAAACATAGTAAACATACCCGCTAAGTGATGACACCTACATTGGATCGAACACATCTGAGTGAATGATATCCAATATTCCTCTGGCTTTCGTTTCACTACTTGGAAACAGGTGCTTCACGTTATTTCCTTGTGCACATTACTTGCACACTCCATTATGGGCAACCTCGATCTCGAGAAAATTTGTTACCATTTTTCTCACAATAGGTAAAACCCTTGTCGTTCAAGTGAGAATCATCTCACAAGGACTCACTGTACTCTGAGTAAGATCTGGATTGAAATGCCCCTTTAACTTATAAGTTCCTCCTTCTTCAACTCCAATTACTACTGCATCATCTATTGTCTTTCCTTTCGGCCAAATCAGGACTTCACCATCTACAAAAGCAATTCTAAATCCTTTATTTCTAAAGAAGAAATGGAGAGAAGGTTCTTTTTCAAACTTGGTACATAGAGTACTTCCTTCATTTTCATGAATCTTATGGAATCCAAATTGTAAGAAGCTTTCCATTCCTTTGATTCGATACTAGTATTGATCTCCAAGATTCACTTCATGAGGTGAGTACTTCTACACAAGACTGGAGAAGGAGTCCTAAAAACCTGTCATATGCTTGGAGGCACCACTGTCTACAAGCCAGGCATCACTTCCTGTAGTAACTAATCCTATAAGGGTTGAAATCAAGAGATATTCTTCTTCTCTAGCCACTTTCTTTGTTGGTTTGTCATCATCGATTTCATGGGCATGAAACCTCTTCTTAGTTCCTTTCTTAGGGAAATATCTAGCAATATGCCCTACCTCATACCATTTGAAGCATATGTATGTAGAGTAGTCTTTCTTTTGACCCTTTTGAGACTCTCTAGAAGAGTGAGCCTCTCTTCTATTCTTCCCTTTGTTGGCATGGGATGCTAAGGCTTCATCTTCACTACTTCCAAGCTTCTCTTCTCTAGCATCCAACCTGGCTTCTTCCTGAATACAATCTTCCCACAACCTGCCAAACTTTGTCAACTTACGTCTTGAACAAATCCCTTGGATGAAATATTCCCATGACCTTGGGATACCATTCAAGGTAGTCACCACTACTTCCGTTTCTTCCACCATATCTCCAATGGATTCCAACTATTCTTTGATTTGTGATACTCTTGTGAAATAAGCTTAAACAATTTTAAGCTTTTCCATCTTTACATTCTTGTGTTGGTTCCTCAAGGTCATCTTTCCATTGATGTTCTAACTTTCAAACAATTTGGACAAGGATTCATACATCTAATTGACAGCTGAAAAATAAGATACATGAGGAATCAAGTGATCCTTGATGGAATCAATAATGATTGTTTTTCCCTAATCATATTCTTCTTGTGCTTGGCCTTGTCCTCGTCTCCCTTTGGATTTGTAACTTCCATCTTAATGAGGTTATTGCGTCGAGAGGTGCTCTACAGCCTAGTATGGGGGAGATATTGTAACATTATGTAACATTACTCATGTAACGTTCCTCTTGTAAATATCAGCCATAAAATATAAAAAATTAATTATCCTAAAAAATAAATGTCGGCCACTAAAACAACCTAATATGGGAGAGATGTTGTAATGTTCCTACCAAACAAAACAATAAAAAATAAAATAAATTATCGGCCCAAAAAAACGTTGGTCAGAAAAACAACACAATATGGGGGGAGATGTTGTAATGTTCCTACTTAACAAAAAAAAATTGAATTATTCACAAAAATAATGTTGGTCGTGCACATGGTTTTAAAACCATGTGCAAGGCCTCCTAAACAACCCATGGTTTTATTGTGNATGGTTTTAAAACCATGTGCAAGGCCTCCTAAACAACCCATGGTTTTATTGTACATGGTTTAGGAGGTCGTTGCAAATGGTTTTAAGACCATGTGCAAGGCCTCTTAAACAACCCAGGGTTTTAGGAGGGCCTTGCACATGGTTTTAAAACCATGTATGTGGGAGATGTTGTAATGTTATTTCCTAAAAAAATAAAAAATAATAAAAATATTATATGTTGGCCATAAATAATATTAAATATTAATAATAAAAATATTATATGTCGACCTTAAATAAAAAGATGTAATCACACCAAAGCTGATAGTTGAGTGCAATACTTAAGAAGAGGTTTGCACCTCCAAAGATTTGATCCCTCTCAGTGTTTGATAGAGCCTAGGATTTGGATCTATGCTAGTCTAGATCATTTTCTTCCAAGATGAGCATGATTCTATACTTCCATGCCTAGAAGTTATCAACACCCTCAAGCTCTTCATCAAGCTTGGTGCTATCAGCCATGTATAACCTAGACTATAGAAAATGAAAAAAAAGAAGATTTTTTTTTCAGAAAATGAAACAAAGCTTATCAGGAGATGCGTTGGGTCAAGGCAAGGTCGTTGGAGGCAAAACTTTATGAAAATGCAAGGCGAACTGCCAAAATCAGGACCATTAAAAATATGGACTGGTACTTCTAGTTTCTGGATTTTTGGTACCAGTCAAACCCTAAAATTTGAATTTCCCGACAATATACCCATTGAAAAAATTTGCTGAATATGCCAATAAATTCACTAGAGGGATGCACAAATGTTGGTGAAGGTTGCACTAAACAATTCCAAGCCTATGCAAATCCCTAAATTTCACTTCCAACCAAATTTGGGTACTCGTACAATGAGTTTTCTCAGTCAGATTAACTTTGATACCATGTTAGATTTATTCTTAAACTGTAATTAAGTACAATATCATTTAATTCAAAAGCATTATAACAACTTATGAGGATCACTGAAAGAAACAAATCAGGTAATACACAAGATTTTATCCTAGAAAACCTTCATGGAAAAGAAAACCCAATAAGAACTTCCTCAATATATATTAACCAAGTACAATGCCAAGATCAAACTCAAGAGAGATCCTCCCAAGGAACAAGACCAAATGCCAAAGATAAAGGCCAAATACAAGAGAGATATATCACTCTCTTCCTCCTTCACTAGCTTCTCTCCTTTAGTGCACATACACAAGAGGGTATAAGATCTAAGTGTGTGTGTTTGTATGTCCAAAAGAGGCTCTATAATCTGTTATTTATACATGAAGTGACCTCAATACCACTTTAAAATACAATGGTCCGAGATAACTGGTTTTGACTGGTATGACTTGACATAAGGCAATATAATAATATATATGAAATATAATAATTATGAGATAACATGACATATACACAAGGAGGATAATACATGACATAAATAAAATGCAAATACATAGAATATCCTCCGAAGCTACACAAAACTCAACATAAAGTTGAATAATATTTGTCTAGCCAATAATAGACATGGATCCTGGGCCTTTGAAACAGTTATGGAATAAAAATTGCACTATCTTTTAAATCCTTGTGTGCTAAGCATATAACCATTGACATGTTTTAGATCCCAAATTGTATCGATATTACACATATTCTCTTCATAGTGGTGGAAAAAAGTAGTTTTTTGATCGCCACAGGCCATCCAAATCGCTCGACATTTGAGCCCCCATCGTTCTTCTTCTCATATCATGATATTTTGTTTTTTTTGGGTTCAAGACTGCTAATGTAGGCTTTATCAGTTTCTAATAAGACACCAAAGTTGTTCTATGAGGAGAAGGATTGGATATGCAGTTTAGTCTCTGGTAAGTCTTTTTTTAATTATCTCTTTTACTTTTTTTCCCAATATATCATAATTTCCTTGATGGCTTTGATCCTTTTAGAGAAATTATCCATCTTTGACCCCGAAACCCATGAATTAAAAGTAACCCAAGAGTTTCTGATAATATTAGTAAGATCTTTATCTTGAAGCTAATAATGATTAAATTTGAATGGATAGCAATTTTTTCCATACCTGGGTCAATTTGCAAGATGGCCGACAAATGATCAGCTAATGGATTATTATGGGGAGCGATAATTGCCAAGGGAATCCGCCAATCTATGTGCAATAAAATCAGTGCAGCCGATCATATTTGCAAAAAAATTGGAGAGGGGATCCATTCTATCACGTGGTCCTCAGATCTTCGAGGCTAATAGAATGAAATTGAAATCACCCACAAGAATAAGTTGAGGATCATCCAACATAGCTGATTGATAATATCATCCCAATAAGATCACGGTTCTGGTAGGGATTGTAGAAATTGAACACCCTGAATATCTGTGATATACCTTGTGAAATATCCTCCAAGAGGATTCTACCATAGGATAAGTAGGCATCATATTTTGTAACCTTGGGGTTCCATGTAAAAATCAGACCACCTAAAACAACAATAGAGTCAACTATGCACATATTTGATCCAGGATCCAAGAAGGAGTCTCACAAGGATATCTCTATCCTTGTCGCCACTTAACATAGTTTCTTGTATAAAAAAAATATCGGGTCTAACACATTCAAAACATATGCAAAGGGAACATTGCTTGGGACCTCCTCCAAGTTCCCTAACATTTATAGACATAAGGATCATTTGGGAACCCTTTCTCAGGCCTTATGTGCTCTAAGGGCCTGGAAACCTCCATGCTAGCTATCCACATGGAAATATTTTGACGCAATTCCAACACTATTAATATTGCTAGATAATGGACATGGGGTAGTGGCTAAGCCTCCTATGACTTCTCCTTTATCTGCTATTTTTCCTTTCCTCACACTTTTTCCATTATCATATTGGACCGATTCAGGGTTTAGTCCGGATGGAACATGAGAATTATCCCCAATATTGGCTCCTTTTTTTGCTAGTTCTTGAATACACATGTAGAGGTTTTTTTAGGGAATCCTTGTATGAAGGGACTAGAACAAATTTGATTTCTTCAATTTCAGATAGTAAGATATCCACAAAACCAACTTCACCAAGAATTTCATATGATCCCTAATTCTGAAAAATAGTGTTTGGTGACTTAAAGGGTTCTAGACAGAAATTATCCAAACGCTCAATGTTTGATAGTGGAGTAATTTCACATATTGTAGACATTACATTATGTGAAGATTTTATTAGAAGGTGTGACTCATCCAAACTAGCTTCTATCCCATTCTTTCCTATAATCATAACAAAGTGGGTTCCTAGTAAAAAAATTTCTTGATATAAGGTGGTTGGATAATATTCCTTAAGGAGGAGAGAAAGATAGATTGTGGTTTTTCATATTACCTTTGTCAACTATTCCCATATATCCTAGATATGGGACAGAACATGCATATAGTTCCTTGTCATGAATAAAATATAATGAAGACTCTTTATATACTTCCTCATCCTCCTCTTCCGCATTCAAAGACACCCCAAAAGGGCACGGATCTTTTAAATTGACCATTATTTTGCAGAAAAGGCACCTAAAAGAAATTTTTGAGTAATCAAGTATTTAGAAAATGGTTTGACCCTGTCATTCAATCTCTAATTCCTCCAGTAGACGATGGATGATATCAATCTAAACGATATTTTTCCCAACATGTTTATCCTTGCCAGAGAGTATTTGCTCATCCATAAAGAGAAAACAACCAAGGGAATTATCCACAACTTCAAACCCTTCTCTATTCCATAAATTCAAAGGAAATTTTGGCATAAGGACTCATATAATATTCAGAAGAATAACTTCTTTATCTGGGTCAAAGTTTAGGTGCCACTTTTTTAGCATAAGGCTACCCCTCCCATAGAGCCATAGCCTAGCCAATATTTTGGATGTCCCTTTCAATTTTAAAATGAAAACTAATCCATCCTTTGGAGAGAAGGGATACATCAGGAATATATTGTAGCAAAGGAAGTCACATATCTTACATCGATGAGTCAATAGAGTCCTTTTGAGGTGTCTAGGGTCCAAATTTCCCCGCAAGGACTTTTAGTGAAATATCTAGAAGGTCTTCCATACCCATGTCCCTGGAGATGATCAATTTTTCTAGTAAGCCCTGATGACCCATGTCTTTTGTTTACGTCTGGTAGCAAGTATTTTTGGTTTTAGGATTTTTTACTGGGATTTTTGGAGCATTTAGTGACAATGGTTCTGATGTTTCAGAAGAATCAGGCATGGTCACTCTCACAAAGTCTTCGGAAGATGGTTCCAACTGTGAATGACAATCATTATTATTTTGTATCTCCATATGACTCTTCTCCTGAATAATACTCTTATTTTTGGTGGGTTCCAGAGAGGCTTGTCCCACCGTACCCAGGGACACATGTGACAAAAGTTGGTGCACATATCCCAAATAACTATCATTTTTTGCAATGAAAGGAGATGTCAGATCATTTTTATTATCCCACACTTTTCAAGACAATTCTTATGCTACTAGCATGTCCTCATCATGTTTGAATATATCAATAAGATGTTGTTGATTTGATTCCATAGGTCTTGGTAACGACTAGAAGGAAATAACATTGCTACTGCTAAATGAAACACAACAAAAACTAGATGAAGCTGACAATGAACGCAAAAGAAACAAGCAACAATATCAATACAACAATACACCTAGGTACTAACATGTCAAAATCAATAATACCCCATAGTTCTGCAAAACCTAGAAAGTTGCAGAGTCGTTCATGTAAATGACCTTGTGAAAGGAAAACTTAAAGAAAAATGAACATAATCACAACTATATGCATATAAACACTAGGAGGAATTTGTTTTTCTACTAGTATGATTCTTTTTAATGTCTTGATATGCTTCCTTAGTTATGGTGATGTTGGAAATACTATTTAAGAAAGGAACCTCATCACAATATATTTCCTCACAATTCTATGTTGGAAACACCACCTTATAGGTTTCCATTCCTTGTCTAGTCAATTCTTTCAAAAGAGAAAATAAAATACCCAACACGTATCTCACTTAATGACCTCAATATATTCATGCCTTTGAAGTAAGTTAAACGACATTTAAAGGACATTGACCTCGTTAGACATTGACCTCTAACGAAGTATTTAGTTAAAACCTTAAAGGACATAATGAGCATAGTGATTAGAATTTAATTTAGTACGACTTAATGACCACCTCTCTTGGGATTTGTTTGATGTTTCTTTGATTAATTATGCACCATAATAAGCCCCAAGAGCTTAGATCCACCAATGAAGAATGAAGAGTTTTTCATTGGTGACCAAGGTTTAATTCCTGTGAGGGAATCTATCCTCTAAGGTTGTGATGGAGGAAACCAAATATAGAGGTCGAATGTGTGAGGCATGCATTGCAATCCCTATGCACACATAAGTGGATCAAAGAGAATACTTTTTTCATCCTTAAGTCCAAATACTACTGTTACGACTATGACCACAATTTCATAGTGGTGGATTAAGGTGTGAGTTGTCTACAATTCTAAAGGACAATAAGAGATGACATATGTCTAGGATTGGGGGAGGCATCAAAAAAATGGGTTGAAGATTTAGCCTTGTTTCAAGGTCTATGCACAAGACAAGTTAAAGAAATAGTGGTCATTTGGGGCTCTATGGTTATCATTCAACAAATAAGGAATATATCTGAAACAAAACCATCAAGTTTACCCTGATTGATAGACAATTCAAATAATTGCTAGATATTTTAAGACAATATCCTATTACACAACCTTCATCATCTTAACTCTGAAGTATATTCAATGCAAGTGCTTTTGAATTGGGGGAAATTGTGTCAAAATGGGGGAGAAACCTTACAATACCTTCCATGACTATCATATCCAAGAAATATAGTCTTAACACCCTCAATGAAAATATGTACAATTAGCAAATGACATAAATTCACATGCAATGGAGTTTAATTCCCCCTATATCCCTTGTATTCATACAATTTATCACCATGTTCAAGAATTTAATTGAGAGAGGAATCGTTCTGTGTAATGTTTGTGGGATAATTAGAGCGAATTGACATATTCCCATTATGATTTTTGTTATAGGTGAAGGGAAAATGGTAGCTTTTCCCTCCAACTACAAGATGGTAGATTGGACTAAGGTTTCTATATTAAAGATATCAAACAGATGAATATTGTATTTTTAGTACCTTAGAAAGTGTATGGAAGAGTATAAATAATGACAACAAGTAGAGGTGACATGTGCATGTATGTACAACAACTTAGATAACCCTCCTGTAATGAGGTAATATACAATAGAACAACAATTCTGTACAACCCTCATGCAATTTTGTACAACAATACTAAGGGAATAAGAGCTTTTATGGAAAGAGATATAGAGGGTGCATGGTCCATCCAATTTAGATGTCATTTATAGTTAGTTTTTCATACATGTTTTTGGTTTTGTTTTAGTTAGAATGTGCATATGTTAAGTTTCTAATTTAAGTTTGTGTGCATTAGTTAGGTAAGGTGCATGTCACTTAGCTGAATTTATTGAAGTGCATGCAACCTAGTATTTAAGACACAAATCTCAAGGAGGATGCATGTTTGCATGCCTCAAATCATATCCGGTTGAGGCAATGTTGTGCATGTGTCCAGATTCCTTCTACCTACTCTTATTCTCAATCTATTAAAGATAAGGATAGGTATATGTTTATTAATTCAATTTTGAAAGGAGGAAAAAGTGGGTGAAGGGAATTCCTATTTCAAGATTAATAAACAATCATTTGATTTGAGTTTTAGATCAATGTGCTCACCGCTACTTTTTCAATTTGATATGTTTCAGTTCCTAGTAAAAATCATATTGCAATTTTCACTGAGATTTTTTCTGACCACCTAACCAACTAGGTGGGAAACCATGTACCTTTCACATGTACCATGTTCCTTGAAGATGACATAAATGTTATTGAAAAGTTTTTCAAGCAAGAAAGTTGTTAATTTTTCTCATCTCATCTTCTCTCCTTGGAATTCTGCACCCCTGCGGGGGAATTTTGTAAGGATATACTAGAATGATGGCCAAATTTTATAATACTTAGTTTCCTAGGACTTTGTCATTAGGGAGTTCCTTTCATCGAGTGTTTTTGTCTTGTATAATCAAAATTTCTTTTTAGTGATTTTATTTTTCTGAGTTTTTCATTCAAAATTCCCTCCAAAGTGGTGAAAGGAGTTCTAATGTTCGAGTCCATGGGGTAGTTAAAGTCTATAAACGTTGTATATTACCATTCTAAACATTATCCAGAGACTTGCGAAATTTTGTTAAGATTTACCTAGGATTTTTTAATATTTGATGATTAAAAAAGTGTCCCTCAACATAAAAAGTTGTAATTTAAAGAGGGTTATGTGGCACCTATTTCCCATAAATATGGGTGCAGGTACTCAGAATCAATGGCATGACATCTCCTTCACCCTTTGGCCAAGTTTGAAGTCATTTCGACAATGTTTAGGCCCATTTTCCTAAGTCAGTAAAAGAAATCAGGAAAATTGGCAAATAAGTAGTTACACAAATTTTGGAAAAGTGCCTAAAGTCACTTAGGGGGTGGGAATATTTTTTCCTAAAGTTAGGTTATGTTCCTAAGGTGACATTAGAGGAAGGAGGCCCCCCTATGCAATTTTTTCTTAATTTTGAAATTTCCCTCTCAAGGAAGTTTCCCCCCCTCTCCATGGGCCCTTCCGTCACTCATGTGATAAGTGACAAACATGCAAATACGGTCTCCCTTCACTCATTTCCTATTTAAGGAAGATTTCCCTCCTCATTTTGATTACAATATCTCATTCTCTCATGCTCTTTCTCTCTCTTGTTCCCTTTGTTCTCCCATTTTTGTGAGCTTTTTTAATTTTCAACCATTTGGGCATTTCAATAAAAATATTTGGAGGAAAGATGACATGTCTTGGTGCTATTGCTCATGGTGGTTTGATTCTAAGATTCATATTTGATCAATTGGTTGGAATCCAAAGGGACAATATTCTTTGTCTTGATGAGATCTAGTCATTTTTGTTGGATTTCATGAGTTTCCAGATTTGCTATTAAGAAGTTCATACGTTCTTGTTTGAATCATATGATTTATTGATACCTCTTTTGGAACTCATTTATTTATAGTTTGTGTAACAAAATTATTTAAAGTTGCAAGTTGTTAATATTGGAGAGCTGGATTCTAGGTTTAGATGCCCCACTTCAAGTTGAAGAACCAAGAGCACTCTTTCCTCACTCATTTTCTCATAAAATTTATGCGTTTAATTTTATCTTTATTTGCACCATTAGATCTTGTTTAAATCCTCATGTTCACAAATCATTTGAAGGACTTCAAGATTTTATTCTTTGCTTTTGAAGATACCATTGCATGTGTCTTGCTTCAAACAAAGGACCAAGGTCGAGATCATTTCATTGCTTACAGGAATAGGTCCCTACAAGATTCAGAATTGAGATATCACTTACTAGAAAAGCAAGCATATGATTTGGCTAAGTCCATTAAACATTTCAGAACTTTCATTGGGTACTCGAAAATAATTGGATATGTTCCAAATTCAATAGTCAAATATGTTTTTCTTCAGTCAGAAGGGAAAGGTACAAGAGGGATATGGGTTGCTAAAATTCAAGAATATGACTTAGAGATTAATCCCACAAAGTTATTCAAAGGACAAGCTCTAGCTCAAATGTTGACTGAAAGTAATGAAAAATATTTAGATATGGTTTGTCAGAATGATCGACTTAGTTATGCCCCAAATCTTCAAAAGCTAGAACAAGTTGAATGGTATGCAGACATTATTTTCTATCTTAAGCATGGAACATGCCCAAATAATCTCGTTGGTCATAAGAGAATATATTTTAGATTAAAACAATCTAATTATGTCATTAATCAAACGGTACTAGGATGGAGGAATCCGGAATTTTTAATCCTTAGATGTGTGGATGAGATGAGGCCAAAGGTCTCATAGATGACTTTAATGAGGGTTTTATGGAGGTCATTATGCACTTATTCAAGTTGAAGAACCAAGAACACTCTTTCCTCACTCATTTTCTCATTAAATTTATGCATTAAATTTTATCTTTATTTGCACCATTAGATGTTGTTTAAATCCTCATTTTAACAAATCAAATCATTTGAAGCAATTTACTCTATAATTTTTATTTAAAAACTTGTACAAATTTTCATGCTTGAGTGCAAGGTGGTGGAAAGGTGTTCCAAAGTGATTTTGATCATCTTTTACTATTTTATGCTTGTTGTTTTTTGCAGGATTTTAGCAGCACAAGGAGAAACTCTGCCAAACTTTGGACAGAAAATTGTGTAAAGGACTTCCAAGAGCCACCACTTCAAATTCCATGACCTAAAGTGGTCAAAATATCTTCTTTCTTCTTTCTTTCTCACTAAAATATACAATAGAATTTAATTTCTTATTGTAAGGGCCAAGAGAGTCTCTTGGGCCCATCTTTCATTCCTATCAAATTTCATTTTTGTTACAAGTTACCATCCATTGCATGCAAAGGAGGTTGGGGTTGCCCACCTTTGCATTGCAAGTGAAGAGAGGATAGATTTAGTTACTTAGCTTTATTTTCAGTATTTCATTTACTTTCATTGCTTGCCCCAACTCTTCTCCAGGAAGAAAGTTGCGTGGCTAGGTTAAAGCTTCATTTTCTTAAATTTTTTTCCATCCATTGCTACAAAGGAGGTTGGGATTTCCCACCCTTGCATAACAATCAAAGAAGGCATAGAATAATTTGTTTCCATTGTTGCAAGTTTATTTTGGTCTCACCCTTTACATTTGAAAAGTGTGTTGTGAGGCTAGTGTTAGATTGTTATTTTGATTCAATTTATTCTTTTATGCCCACACTTTGCAAGTCAGTTGGATTTTCCATCCATGCAATATTGTGATGGCTAATATTGTTAAATTTATTTTAATATTTATTTCAAAGTTAAATAATCATTGCACCAATATTTTCCCTGTATTCACTCCCCTTGTCGATTGTCCTGATCCTGGGTGATAAGAAAGGAAGAAGATTTGAGTTGGTTAGATTAATAGGCAACCAAGTTTTATCTTGATAAAAAAAATTGAGAAAACAAAGGTTGACCCGTTGAGCTAGAGGGGTAAGGTTGTTGGGAGCCTCGTGGCACTTAGTGTCCTTATTAGAGGAAATTTGAGGTCTAAAATGGGTCTCCTAAGGAAAATAATAAAATAATATTTATTAATTTTGGAGGAAAAAAATTACTTTTTTGTTCGTATTTTCAACATATATCCCGTAGTTTTTACTTAAATTTCGAGTGGGAGGACTCGTTGGATGCGGAATTATATTCTGCATCCAACGAGTATCCACACTACATAATTTTTATACCCTAAAATGTTACGATTAATGTGATGATGATGTCATCATCATGTTTTTTCATGTATTTTTTTTGAAGCAGTGGGATCTGACAAAAGTATGCAGTGTGGGTACTCGTTGGATACAGAATTTAATTCCTCTTCCAACGAGTCCTCCTGCATGAAATTTGAGTAAAGACACAGTGAGATATGTTGAAAATATGAACAAAAAGTATTTTTTTTATGATAAATATGTCAAATCAACCATTATGGTTGACTCATTTTATTGAAATTCTATTGGTTCTTGAATTATAATTCATGAGAATTTATTGTTGTCTATTTTTCTTATAAGGTCCATTTTGGACCCCAAATTTCCTTTAATGGCCTGTTGAGTGCCCGACAATATTTGGGATTGACTTATGGGGCTAGAAGGGAACCTTGTGTTCTCTTGTTGAGCACCCAACAATCGCTCTCAAAGCGAAAGAGCTAAGTGTTATGGGTAGACACACTAGTTAGGTTGTATTTTCATTCGTTTAAACATTAAGTCCCCTAAACTAAAGTGAGACCTAAAATTTAACTTAAAATTTACAATACCATTTGCAAAATGCAACAACCATTTGTTTCTTTCTTGCAAATATTTTACAATTCAAGTTATTTACTCTCTCAAATCTAGTTACTTTTCAAGATTACAATTTATTATGTGCAAGTTGAGTTATGTTAATGAGCAAGTCATTTTATTGACTGTTCTAAGGTTTGGGAAGCATTTCATTACGAGTTCTTTGTCTATCTTGTGCTTTAAATTGATGAGCATTATTAATTGTTTTAAAAGCCCAATAGTTAAGGCATTGGAATTGTGAGATTTATTTGTTACTTTTTTTAGCCTTGTATTGATCACTTATAAATGGCTTGCTTGTCATTCAAAATTGTTGCACATTACATTCTTTCTTGTCATTGAACTAAAGTAAACCTTAATAAATTGTAACTCATAACTAGAACCTTTAACAAACTTAGTAAGTAGGCACTACCCCCATTTCCATTTTAGGAGTCAAGTCTAAACAGAGGAGTTAGGAATCAAGGTGACATAGTTTCCCTCAAGAACTCACCTAGCTGTTGGGAGAATTTTCTGTGGTTAAGTGTGTTTTAGGAAGCAACATTTTTTACATCATTTTCGGGGACAAGTCTCTTGCCCTTAGTTAATTGACATTTTAGTTTTAATTTTCTGAAAAGTTTAAGTAATTAATACACAAGAATAAAAGTTATTAGATATTGCTTAATCTTCAAGTGGAGACTCCACTTTCAAATTTGGCAAGGAATTCTACTAGGAGCAACTCTAGGGGTGTGTTTGGCCCTCTCCCTGAACCTAAAAGGGTTTATAGGAGGAGATTAAACAACTATCTCCTCGTAGACTCCTTGCAAGTCTTGGAGAAGAAGCAATCTATGGTATACATTTACTATTTAATAATCCTTTAATAACATCACCAATGTATGCAATTTACCAACTATGTGATTTCTCAAATATCCATGGTTATCCTCATACTATTCCTAACAAAGCTATTGAGAAGTTTCCTTTTTTCATGGAAATGATGTTGTTAGTGCAAACACTCATGTTCGAAATTTCAGCTGTAGCGTTAGCAAGTGGCGCAACACCCATAATTATGAGGATGTGAAAATGAATCTCTTTGTTTTGTCCTTGGAGGAAGATGCCCTTGATTGGTTCACAGAGAAAGATGAAGATAAGTTTAAAACTCTTCAAGAAATCCTTGATGCCTTTAATGAAATATGGGGAGAAAGGAAGAAAGCTCGTTTTTTCTTGTTGCCTCGCATGCAAGTCAAAAGAAGGAAAATGAAACTAGGGAAGAATTTAATAAAAAATTCAACGATTTGGTAAAAAACCTAGATGAAAAGATTAGGCCTTATGATGATACCATATTGATACATTATATGGAATCCTTTGATGGTGAAATTAGATATCATTTAAGAGACAAGGATCCACCAAATCTAAAGGAAGTTCAAAATTTGGCCACTAGAATTGAAAAGAACATGCAAGCTTATGGGAAGTCAAATATTCTTGGTTTCACAAGGGGTACTTCTTCCAAATCTCGTGAAGTTAAGAAGAAGAAACCCGGAACTCAAGAATCCTCAAGTGATTTTATTAAATAACTTACCTAATTGATTAAGCAATTGGAGATTAATCATGCAAGTCAAATTACAACCATGCAAAACAGATTGATAAGCATGGAGAGGTCCCAAGCATATACATTCCATCCTAAGCACAATGAAAAATGGAAAAAGAATCCCTCATCTCATGAGCAAAGAACCCCTAATCATTTAGAGTCTACCAACTTGTTGATCATCAAGTCATCCCATATTGTAGACCTTGTGGAGAATTCCATGATGAATCAAATTGCCAATTGTTTCTTCAAATATGTAAAGATGAGCCTTCTCATTTAGAAAATGAGCAAATTATTACGTGTGGTCAAGAGTATCATGTTTCAAGAGATGAATGGATAGAAATGATGTAACAAAGTAGGAGGGTGAACTATGTGAATGATCAAGTAGTTAAAGTGACTAAGGGCTATGGGAGAAATCCCACTAAAGGGAAAGTATTGGAAAAGGATAGGCATAAAGGGATCACTTATCAAAGGAGAGGGGAAAAAATCAAGAAAAGACTCAAGCGAGTATCCCTAAGGTACCTTCTACCCCTAAAGAAAACTTTCCTTCAAATAAATAATTAAATATTGATTTAGGAGCAAGGAAAAGTAAAGTAAATGTAATGGTTCCTTTGACAGAAATGGTAAAGTTAGAAGGTCATAAGGATGGAATTTTTGAATCCATAGAAGACCCTCTTCCACATAGTAGTGTGTCAAGGAGTAATCAAAAGAACATGAAAAATAAACCAGTAATAGCTTACCAATATGCACCTTTGACCTTGCAAGTTGGTGATAGGGGTAATCAAAAGAATAAACCATTTTTCATCCCTTTTCTTATGAATGAATTCAACCTACACAACTGTATGCTTGATTCTGGTGAAACTTCAAATTTCATTCCTAAGAAGGTAATGGAACAACTTAAATTAAGGATCCCTTAGCCTTACCATAACATTTGTGCCATGGATAGTAAAAAGATGGAAGTGAGTGTCTTGATAAGGGACTAGCAAGTGCATTTGGTTGTGTATCATGATATTGAGTTAACCATAAATATAGCAGTAGTTGATGTACCTGATGCTTGGGGTATGCTAATTTCTAGAAAAAATGACTGTTGATTTGGGGGTTAATACAAATGGACTTGCAATATGCTATTATTCCTACTCCATATGGGACCATGGTTAGATTAAATAGGGAACTAGAAATAAGGTATCACATAGACGATCCAAAGTGTCCACGGAATAAGTTGAAGTATAAAGAATATGAGTTGGGAAACTATGCCATCCTTGCCAATTTTATAGAACCTATAAAAGGAAAAATTGAAAAAGAAAATATTAATGAAGTATGACATATGCATTTTGATGGTGCACATTCTATATCAGGAAAGGTTTCTGGTATTGTCATCAAGTCACCTTCCAGTCAAGTCTTCAAATTTGCATATAGGTTGGAATCTGATGCTACAAATAATGTAGCTGAGTATGAAGCTTTGCTGCTTGGTTTGGAAATGTGCAATGACATGGGTATAAAGTTGCTACACATCAAAGGGGATTCGTATTTGATTGTTTCTCAAGTTAAAGGTCGATTCACATGCAAATATGAAAGAATAAAGAGATATAGTAATGCAGTATGGGACATTATGGAATTCTTTGAAGCATTGAACCTTTCTACTATTCCTAGAGAACTGAATTTTGAGGCTGATGATCTTATTGTAGTTTCTTCTACCTTGGAACATTTCAAAAACTTGGCTAAGGTAGAAATTAAAACGTAAATCAAATTTAGGTCTTCAGTTCCTGATAATGTAGATCATTGGCAAGGATTTGAAGATGATAAATGAGTCATTAAATTTTTAAACAACGTGCATCAATTTTTAGATTTAAAAATTGGTCATAAAGAAGAGGGTTGTATTTATCCAGAATATGATAAACAAATTAATCCAACCCCTAGAATACTTGTGTCCCTTGAGAGGCTGTTTGACAAGCATGATGGACAAAAAAAAGGAAAGAAAATAGGGTTTGGAACGAGGTAGACATGTTGAAGTAAACATAGGAATAAGTGAAGAACCTATAATGATAAAAATTGGAAAAAACACCCCAAAGGAAGCAAAGGAACAAATAATAAATCTATTAAGGGAATATAGAGATGTTTTAGATTTCACATATGACGAGCTTAAATTTTATAAGGAGGATGTGCTTCGGCAAACAATTTTTTTAAAGGAAGTATCTAAGCCTTTTAGGAAAAAGTTAAGGCAAATTTATCCCCAAGTTAGTTCCTTTGGTAAAAAAGGAGTTAGAACAATTATTGGCTGCCAAAATAATAGCTCCAATGAGATACTCCTCTTGGTGCTCAAATTTGGTTGTGGTTAGGAAAAATAATGGTTCAATCAAATTATGTGTAGATTTCAAAAATATAAATGCTGTTGGTGAAAAGGATAATTACCCCCTTCCCAAAATGGAAACACTCCTTCAAAGAGTAACAAGTTCAGGAATGATGTCAATGCTTGATGGTTTTTTCGGATATAATCAAGTCATGGTCAATGTTGGTGTTTATTCCCTCTTCGAACCAAGTTCGTACTTTTTGTTGAACTAAAAGCCCAAGATATCATTCCAACATAGAAAGGCTTAGTTGGCAGCAACTATGATGCAGATGCAGTCTTACCTAGGCTCATTCGACAACAACTATGACATAGATGCAGTCTCACCCGAGATATCTCTTATGGGTAACTTTCGGAACTAGATTTCCATAGTTGGGTGGGGGTTTATTCTCCCTTGGAACTTTACCAACTTGCTCGACCGAAGTTGGTTGGTGTATTAATTTATCCTACTGTGTGAAGATAAGACACTACTTAACTTATCCTCCACAACGATTATAACAACAAGGTATGCTTAACACACATGTTATCCATCAATAATGTGATTCATGCATAAGGAAACACATCATAAGAAAATACATAAACACTTAATCACAATATACATTCCTATGAATTAAGCACATTCATCATCTACATTAATATACATTCACATAAATTCACATATATTCATGCGACATAAAAAAATTCATCATCTACTCAATGTCATAGTCTTTAACGTGGAGACCCATCTAGGAAAAACCACAAAGGCACTCTTCATCTCGAATGAGAAATATATGGCACCTTTGGTCTGTGCACTTAGTTACAGACTCTGTTCTATATATTCTTCTCTTATCTATATAGAATTCTCTCTACTCTAATTCTCTCTGGTCTTCTATTGCTCAATCTTCTCCTACGTGACTCTACTGTTGATCCACACATAGCCTAGATCAACTAATCTTCTCTATACTTCTATGCACTTAGCTGCAGATCACTCAACTCTTCTTACAAACACAAAAGCTACTAACTGACTGAGTAAGTAACAAATTAAGTAAAACAAGTAAGTAAGAAACCAACCAACTCAACAAGTAACCCATACACAACCTGGCTTCTTCATTCTTATAGACTCTTACATGTCATTATCAACTGTCTTCAGTCAGTTATCCAACAAGTTGTCATTCCTATTCTAGTGACATTTTTCAGTAGGCATTAACATAGAGAATTACATAGATACTTTTATTCCTTACAACATGTGAGACTTTCTCTGATTCTAGCCGACCTAGTACCCATGATCTTCCTTGAATTTTTGTTTTCAGTCATTGCACTGCTGCACATCTCCTCTAGAATGGTTCCTTCCATCGCGACTGATTTCGTCGCATCCTTTCCTTCTGTCGCAACTTATATTATGTCGTGGATTCTCTCCTGTCGTGACTTCTCTTTCGTTGCTAACTCTTCCTTTGGTCATAGCTTCTTCTCCGACTACTTCTTGCCTTAACTCTTTCTTACTTATATGCTTCTTCTATTCCTTCTCTACTTCTTTCGTAGCTCCTTTTCCTTCCTGCGATCATACTTTTTACCTTCTTGGGCATAATCCTAATTGAATTATGCCTATCTTTCCCTAGGGCCAACAATAAAAAAGGAAGATAGGCATAAAACTACATTTACTACACCATGGGGCACTTTTGAGTATTTGAGAATTCCTTTTGGTTTAACTAATGTTGGGGCCACATTTCCAAGGACCATGGATTTCACATTTAAGGGTTTAATTGAAAAAATAATTGAGATATATCAAGATGATTTAACCATTTTTTCAAATGATGGGAAGTCATGTAAATCATTTGAAACATGTTTTTGAAAGATGCAAAGAATTTGGAATTTCATTAAATCCATCTAAATCAATATTTGGGGTAACTGAAGGAAATGTTTTGGGCCATACAGTCTCCAAAGATGGGGTTAAAATAGATCCTAAAAGAATGGAATCCAATGAAAATATCTACTTTCCTACATCAAAGAAGTCCCTCCAATCTTTCCATGGAAATATTAACTTTGTTCATATATTTATTCTGAATTATGCTAAAATAACTAAGCCACTTTATAAATTGCGTTAGAAAGATGCCAAATTTGAGTGGAATGAAAAAATGCTTCCATATGTAAATCCCCTATCCTAGTGAGTCCAGATTATTCCAAGGACTTCAATATTTTCTCCTTTGCTTCTGAAGATACCATTATAGGTGTATTGCTTCAAACAAATGATCGACGTCAAGATCATCCCATTGCTTACATGAGTAGGGCCCTAGAAGCTTCATAATTGAAATATCACTTACTAGAAAATAAAACATATGCTTTGGTTAAGTCCCTTAAACATTTCATAACTTTCATTGGGTACTTAAAAGTAATTGGATATGTTCCAAATTCAGAAGTCAAAGATGTTTTGCTTCAGTTAGAAAGGATAGGTACAAGAGGGAGACGGTTTGCTAAAATTTAAGAATATGACTTAGAGATTAAGCCCACAAAGTTAGTCAAAGCACAAGGTCTGGCTCAAATGTTGACCAAAAGTAAAGAAAAAGATTTAGATATGGTTTACGAAAATGATCGACTTGATTATCCCCCAAGTCTTCAAAAGATAGGACAAGTTGAATGGTACGCAAACATTATTTTCTATCTTAATCATGACACATGCCCAAATAATATCGTTTGTCATAAGAGAATATCTTTGAGATTAAAAGAATTTAAGTATGCCATTAGTCAAATGGGACTAGGATGGGGGAATCCAGATGGTTTAATCCTTATATGTGTGGATGAAGATGAGGACAAAGGTCTCATAGATGAATTTCATGTTTGGTTTTGTGGGGGTCATTATGTAGTCAGAGTTTTCATGTTGGGTTTTGTGGGGGTCATTATGTAGTTAGATTTTTCATGTTAGGGGAAGAAATACATGAGCCATATCTAGTAGATGTGGAAAGTATGATCATTATGCTTCTCAATATACTAAGAGGGAGAATGGTAAGGGAAAGCAACAACAACAACAAGAGTCACTAGTACATATGGCTCAAAAGTTCCACAAAATATTTCCATAATTAAGTTAAAGTGGTAATTTTTGTGGATAAATTGATAAATATTTTGAAAAGAAATTATTCTGGCCCTTGATCATCATCGCTACTACGACGTAAATGATAGTTTGGCTCTATTGCGATGAAATCTCATCTCTATTGCGATAAAGACAGACGTTTGTCGCTGTAGTGACGTAACGCTAAACACTTGCAAATCAACGATCATCACAGTAACGGTCATTGACTTTTTCTTATTGTTGAAATTTGATTGTTGTGAATTTTTTGTTGAGAGAGAAACAAAGAAATGATATAAAAGTGGTCATTCAGAAAAATAAGGTTTTCGACTGGGTTTACGTTAAACATACAAAATATATTAACGAAAAAGGTGGTTTTGGTGGTGTTAAAACTCATGACTAGAATACATTCATTAAGGTAATTATTTATGTATATATTTTCCATTTAGTACATCTTTTTTATTAATTGTTGTCTCTTATTTGGAAATTAAATAAGTAATGATTTGCTTTTTATTACAGTATGTTCTATCTCTATCTCTCCTAGATAGCTTTGACGACGACATAAAACAAGTTATATACGATTTTGGTAAATACATGAGGTAAGAAACAATTTATATGCATGGAAATGTTTGTTCACTTTGTTGCATAACTTATTGACATATTGTGTTTTACATATTGGTATTAGAATTTGAATTCCATTTAGATCTTCAAGCAGATAGTTCTAATAATGTTTGCAGTAAATGGAGAATGAAGATACAAATTGAACAAAACAAAACACACAGGAAACATATGAGTATTGCTCAGGAATTTATAGTATCATTCACAATAACAAAATAAGGTGTTACAATAGTTTACATAGGAAAAGAATTCGAATGCATTATGTAGCAATTTGAATCTATCCATTGGATCTGATTGTATCTAAATGACCATCTAACTCATGGTTTCTCAATCAATGTCAGATTCCAATAGATCAACTCCCAGATGTCCAACAACTCAATCAATCAATGATGACTAGTTAACTCAGTGAAGCTAAGTGTGTTAGGTGGGAAAAGGCACCTAATCCACATGTAGCCATGCATTAGCCATGCATAACTAGCGCTAGCTAACTCATTGTGAACTAACTGAAAGTAACTGGGGGCTAACTAAGACTAACTAGTTCCAACTCCAACTAACTGAAGGATGTTGGTGTTGGGACTCCTAGTAGCTCCTAAAATGTAGGAAGTGTCCTAAGAGGCACCCAAACTAATGCATGCACATGTAATAAGTGGCAGTTAACCTCTAGCAGTGTTCCCCACACTCAAGTGATTGGTACATGTGGCCCCATTAGGACAAGTGGACCCAATGGTACTAGTGGACCCAATTAATTAATTAAGGTTCCTAAGTTAGGCTAAATTAATCTAATAGAAATTTGACCAAGGGAGGATTAATAATCCTAACACCCCCCCTGAAACCTAACTTGGAAAACTTTGGGCCCTGGTAACAAGAGCTACACAGTGAAAACTGGACCCATGTAGAGAAGCTAAATTTAATTAAAGAGAGAGAAAAATTTCTTGAGAATTTGAACCATGTGAGGAAAACCAAATAATATGATATATTCCATCCTTTAAAAACAAACCATGAGTAGTAAAATCAGCCCCAACTGTTAGGAGAAAGTGTCCAAGCGGATGCAGAATGTCCTCCTCTTTACTAGTTCTGTGAGGAGATGAGCATGTGACCAAAGGTAGAGAAGCCCTGGGATTGTTGAGAGCGAATGATTGAGCTCCATAATTTGATATAGCTTTAGAAATAACCAATAACTCATAAAATCTAATATCAGCAAACTCATAAGAGATAACTAACATCGAATCCTCAACAACAAAATTGAAGGAGATTTGCGGTGCTTGATTTGTCACACCAAAATTGATGAAACCATATATAAGTATGACTAAAAGCTATTGAATATTAAGACCTGAACCACATATTATCATATGAGAAGATAAATCAGATCCAAAAGTTTTCATATCAGATCCAAAACTGTGAAGTGAAATGAAATCCCTAGCAACAATTTTGAAGGAGACTTGCGGTACTTGATTTTTCACACCAAAATTGGTGAGAACAACTAAAAGCGGTACTGAAAGCTCTTGAAACCTAGAACCAAGTAATATCATATCAGATACAAATAAAATCATATTATATCCAATAAATTTCATATCAGATCCAAGAGTGTGCTCCACCGAGATGGTAGATGCACAATTTTCTCCTTCTTCAAAACCTTGAGTATTGGTGCATGCAATCATGTAGAAATTTGTTGGAAGCTCAAGATCAATGAGAGTGAATGGATCACTCCTACAATCTGAAATTATTTCCAAAATATCCAAATATTTACAAAATATAACATCAACAAACTCATGAGAGAAAACTTACATCAAATCCCCAACAGAAATTTTGAGAGAGATTTTTGGTACTTGATTCTTCACACCTAAATTGATGAGAACAACTACAAGAAGTACTGAAAACTCTTGAACCCTATAACCAAGTAATATTATATCAGACCCAAATAACATAATATTATATCCAATAAAGTTCATATCATATCCAAGAGTGTGCTCCACCAAGATGGTAGATGCACAATTTTCTCCTTCTTCAAAACCCTGAGTATTGGTGCATGCAATCATGTAGGAATTTGTTGGAAGTTCTAGATCAATGAGAGTGAATGGATCAATCCTACAATATGATATTCATCCAAACTATCCAAAGAATTATTTATATGCACACCAGCAACACCATTAGAGACAGAGAAATCAAATTCCTTTCCCGTTCCTGGAGCAATCACCGGTAAACTATGCACATAATTTATAATAGAAGAATCAATGGAGAATTTTTGCATAGAATGCAAGGAGAGATTTTCTTCAATTACAAATATTCGAATGTCTTCTTTTGGATCAACCATGTGAGTAGATGAGATATCGGAGATCTCATACACTTCTGGAGCAGTAGGAGAAGGAGTCACTCCAAGGAGACTTTCTTCAATTTGAATTGACTGTGAGGAAGATTCTACTTCTTCTTCATCTTGAACAAATTCATCAGAGAGAGTAAAGGCTGAGATTTTTTAATAAGGAACTCTTGTGGTTTTGAATGTTCTCTCCAAATTTCTATAACAATCCTCATTGTGCTTCCTAAATATTCTATCCAGTTCTATCCAGAGATCCTCTGGGTATTCTACAAACTCAACAAGGTAGCGCAAGCTTGGAGAAAAAGTCCCACATATTACTCCATAAGCTCTATCACCTTCATTTATCCAATCATTCTCACATTCATAAGAATATTTACCAAGTCCAATAGATACCTCATAGAGACCTTGTCTCTTCAGGCATGCAATCATCTTTAACTTCCATTCTGAATATCTTGTGGATGGAGTAAGAAGAGGAACTGATAATATCGAATCCATATGAAGTTGAACCTGCAAAATATCACTACAAAAATAAAAAATATTTGAACTATTAGAATCATGATTTTTCTCTCGACATGAACATATTTTCAGGGTCTGTCACGCCCTCTCCGCTGCTCTAAATAAATCCAGAGCTAGCAAATCATCATAGAGGACTTCTATGGAAACCCAACTGCTTTTGATGTTCAATGGAGAGAAACAAACATGAAACCTTCTTGAGAAGGATCTGATACTATATTAAAATTTGAATTCCATTTAGATATTCAAGCATATAGTTCTAATAATATTTGCAGTAAATGGAGAATGAAGATACAAACTGAACAAAACAAACCACATAGGAAACAAATGAGTATTGCTCAAGAATTTACAGTATCATTCACAATAATAAAATCTAGTGTTACAATAGTTTACATAGGAAAAGAATTTGAATGCATTAGGTATCAATTTGAATCTATCCACTAGATCTGACTGTATCTAACTGACCATCTAATTCATGGTGTCTCAATCAATATCAAAGTCCAATAGATCAACCCCCAGATGTCCAACAACTCAATCAATCAGTGATAGCTAGTTAACTCAGTGCAACTGAGTGTGGTAGGTGGGAAAAGGTGCCTACTCCACATGCAGCCATGCATAACTAGTGCTATCTAACTCATTGTGAACTAATTGAAAGTAACTGGGGGATAACTAAGACTAACTAGTTCTAACTCCAACTAACTGAAGGAGGTTGGTTCCGGGACTCCAAGTGGATCCTAAAATGTAGGTATTGGCCTAGGAGGTGCCCATAATGATGCATGCACATGCATTAAGTGGTAGTTAATCTCTAGCAGTGTCCCCCACACTCTAGTGACAGGTACATGTGACCCCATTAGGGCAAGTGGATCCAATTAATTAATTAAGGTTCCTAAGTTAGGATAAATTAATCTAATAGACATTTGACCAAGGGAGGATTAATAATCCTAACAATTGGAACTTTATTATATATGCCTCAATCTTGTTGATCACTGTTATTTTCTTGCATCATTTGTACGTGGCTTTCATCTATAGAAATCCATAAAGAATATATTAGGTGGTATTGGAAGAGAGAAATTCCTCGTCTAATGTGTGAAATGCATAAGTATTTACCTCCAAGATTTTTCAATGCACAAGAACACTATCTCATACACCAAGTTGAGGAGATTTAATTGTGTGGACCTGTACACACAAGATCAATGTGGATGAAAGGAATTTGAAGTCATTGAAGGATTTTGTTAGACAAATAGCATGTCATGAGGGTTTTATTGTGAAGGGATGTATGGTATATCATTCCATGGTATACATTAGTCAGTATCTTCCAAATTTAGCAAAAATTATCAATCTTCCTTGCATTTGGCACGTTAACTCCATCAACAAATTTGAAGGGGAGGTCATGTTAGGGGAAGGTAGAACAAGGAAAGTGAAAGGTAATTATATGGTGTAGATTTAATTTATTATACAATTAATTTTTCAATTTCATATATATCTTACTCATGTAATTTTTATTATTCCATCAATATTTTAAGGTAAACTTAATTGCCTTTAATTATAACTAATTTACAATTCTTAATTTTTATTTAGCAGACAATTTTGTACTCAATGATGATATTGATTAATGAATTTATGATTATAAATGGTATCATAATCATCATCATCATGATCATAATCACCATCTTCATCATCATCATCATCGACATCATAATCAATCTCATCCTCATCCTCAGCCTCATCATCGTCATCAATGTTATCATATTCATCATCATGATCATCATGTTCATACTCATTGGAATAATAACAGTCATCATCATCATGTTCATCGTCATTAGAATAATGGCAACCATCATCATCTTCATTATCGCCATCATCACCATCATCACCATCTTCATCATCGTCATCATTGATATCATAATCGACCTCATCCTCATCATCATCCTCATCATCGTCAATGTTATAATCATCATCGTCATCAATGATATCATCATCATCATCGTCATCAATGTTATCATCTTCATCATTATGATCATCATGTTCATACTCATTAGAATAATAGCAATCATCATCATCATGTTCATACTCATTATAATAATTGAAACCATCATCATCTTCATCTTTGTGAGCATAAATGCTATCATAATTATCATCATCATCATCATCATCACCATCATCACCATCTTCATCATCATCATCATCGACATCATAATCAACCTAATCCTCATCCTTAGCCTCATCATCGTCAATGTTATAATCATCATCGTCATCAATGATATCATCATCATCATCGCCATCAATGTTATCATATTAATCATCATGTTAATACTCATTAGAATAATAACATTCATAATCATCATGGTCATCACCATGAGAATAATCACAACCATCATCATCTTCATCATCATCATCATCACCATCATAACCATCGTCATCATCGTCATCATTGTCATCATCGACATCATAATAAACCTCATCCTCATCCTTAGCCTCATCATCGTCAATGTTATAATCATCATTGTCATCAATGATATCATCATCATCATCGTCATCAATGCTATCATCTTCATCATCATGATCATCATGTTCATACTCATTAGAATAATATAAATCATCATCATTATGTTCATCCTCATTATAATAATCACAACCATCATCATCTTCATCTTTGTGATCATCAATGCTATCATCATCATCATCATCATCACCATCATCACCATCTTCATCATCGTCATCATTGACATCATAATCAACCTCATCCTCATCCTCAGCCTCATCATCGTCAATATTATAATCATCATTGTCATCAATGATATCACCATCATCATCGTCATCAATGTTATCACATTCATCATCATGATCATCATGATCATACTCATTAGAATCATAGCAATCATCATCATCATCGTCATTAGAATAATCACAACCATCATCATATTCATCATCATCATCTTCATCATCACCATCATCACCATCGTCATCATTGACATCATAATAAACCTCATCCTCATCCTCAACCTCATCATCTTCATTGTTATAATCATCATCATCATCATCATAGTCATCAATGTTATCCTCTTAATCCTCATGATCATCATGTTCATACACATTAGAATAATAGCAGTCATCATAATCATGTTCATCCTCATTATAATAATCAAAACCATCATCATATTCATCTTTATGATCATCAATTCTATCATAATCATCATCATCATCGCCATCATCACCATCATCACCATCTTCATCATCATCATCATCAACATCAAAATCAACCTCATCCTCATTCTCAGCCTCATCATCGTCAATGTTATAATCATCATCATCATCAATGTTATCATCTTCATCATCATGATAATCATGTTCATACTCATTAGAATAATAGCAATCATCATCATCATGTTCATCCTAGTGTCGACAATTTGTCATGGCAAAAATGTTCATGTGTACTAGTATAGATGAGAACCATGACATAATTGATATGGAGAGATATCATAGGAACTATATTCATCGTGTACTATCTTCGTTTATGTGTGCATTAACACATGCAATCCATAATTTTGTAACTACCCACTCTAGGATATATTGAATAAGCCTAATTATTTAAAAAAATTGCTTCTATGTTAGAAGATATTTTAAAAATAATAATAAGACAAAAACAATTTCTAGTTCAATCTCCTATTGATCAAGGTTGTAATTAATTGAATTTTACACATTTTCAGGATTTAAAGATTTGTAAGAAATAAATTGGATTATACAATGAATTCCATCTAACCTTATTACTTACTTATGCTTGTCTCAAGTCTTCTTGATATTGGGATTTATTAAGCATCTTCTATGTGTCAAACTTCGAAATGGTCACCATATTACACTCATATGACAATTTTTTTTCAAGAAAGAATCTATTGACTATTAGATTTTTAACATTTAAGCTATATGATCTTAGGATCTTATCTAAGAGAATAACAAGCACAACAATCAAACATAAGAGACAATGAACACAAATATTTTCCTCGGGGAAACCATAAAGGAGAAAACCCCGCAACTTCCTTAGAGATAGAATCAACACCAAAAGTAAAACCCAAAGATAGTAAGATGATCTCTCGACGACAGTAGTCTCTCTCTCTCTTGTCCCAACTTCTTCTCTCTCTCTCTCTCAATTATGTGCTACAACTGAGTGTGAGTGAATGAATATGAATGCATGATAAATAGAGAGGCTCCCTCTCTATTTATACTAATTCTCGACTTGACAATAACTCACTAGGGCCGACTTCTCTAGGAGAGTCTAATAACCCTAGGGCCCCACAACTACGGGGACTTTAACCCTTGATCAATAAGGAGGGTTATACTCTATGAATTTACATGACTTGTTTACATTATTGAATCTCCCGATTGGAACATCAGGGCATGACATGACTCGATTACATTGCAGATACTTCTTGGAATAAACATTGGGGTACAATACATAAGATATACAAGTGAATACATTCCGAAGTTACAAATACATCAACACTCCCTCTTAACTAGGCAGGTATTCTCACGACACAATTTATCAGCACAAGTCTTCTTCTCTGTATCATCTGGATCATCATCTCTTCATCTTCAAGTCATCTTCATCATCAAGTCATCAAGTCTGGATCATCAGTAGATATGGATCATCACTAGATCATCATCGAGTTTGGATCATCACTTGATCTGGAGCATCACTTGATCAACATCAAGTTTGGATCATCACTTGATCTAGATCATCACTGGATCATCATCAATTCTGGATCATCACTTGATCTGGATCGTCACTGCTGGATCATCACTTGGTCATCATCAATGGTGCTATCTCAATTCTACTCATCACAGGAAGTTCTACAAAGCCAACCCTTTTTCATGCTAGTTGTAGGCCTAGCCTTCATGTAGGTCTTCATCGTCTTCAACACTTATATCTGACCATGGAATGAACCATGTCAGAAAGGCCCACCCAACACTTACATTTGACCATGGAATGAACCATGTCAGAAAGGCACACCAAAAACTCACATCTGACCATGGGAGGAACACATCCAAAACCCATGTTAGAAAGGCCCAACACTCACATCCGACGTCATCATGTCAGAAAGGCTCTGCACTTACATCCAAACTCATCATGTCAGAACGGCTCTACACTTATATCCGACCTCATCATGCCAGAAAGGCTCTACACTTACATCTAACCTCATCATGTCAGAAAGGCTCTGCACTTATAGCCGACCTCATCATGTCAGAAGGTCTCTCAGCTCTAGGCTGAGTGTCAGTCCCATACTGAACCAAATTCCTGGTAACTGACCAAGTGCCTCCATTCTCCCAGAGAATTTCCTCTCATCACTAAGCTGAGTTTCAGTCCCATATTGAATGAATTTCCTGGTAACTGACCGGGTGCCTCCCTTCTCCTAGAGAATGGCTGCTCAACACTAAACTAAGTTTTATTCCCATACTGAATCAATTTCTTGGTAACTGATCAGGTTCCTCCATTCTCAGAGAATGGCCTTCAACACTTATATCTAATCATGTGGGAACACATCCCTCAATCACATCAGAATGGATCTGCATTGATGATGTGGTAACACAACCCACAATCACATCATAATATCTTTGCACTGATCATGTGGTAACACAACCCACAATCACATCAGAGCATCTCTGCATTTAAATCTGACCATGTGAATCTCAGCCTTCCACCATGTCAGAAGGGCCAACAGACACATCAATTCCCTTTGCAGGGAAACTCGATCTGGAGAACACCAAGCTTCTCCCTGAAGTACTCAAACTTTACTTTGGCTAATGGTTTGGTTAGTACATCAGCTGTCTGCTCATCCATCGCAGCATACTGGAGCTTCACTGCTCCTCTCCCTGATATAGTGATACTTGATCTCAATATGCTTTGACTTGTCATGGAACACTAGGTTCTTCGACAGATTCACACAGCTCTGGTTGTCACAATATATACAAGTAGCATCCATTTGAAGATCAAATAAATCAGACAGTAGCTTTCTCAGCCACACTTCCTTGCAACTAGTCGAGTGAGCTGCAACATACTTTTCTTTGATTGTACTTAGTGCCACACAGGATTGCTTCCTGCTAAACCAGGAGATCACACTTGATCCCATACTGAAGCAACACCCTGAAGTGTTCTTTCTATCAATGGCACTACCTACCCAATATGAATCCACATAACCTTCTAGGTTAATCTTGTGATTCTCCTCATACTTGAGCCCATAATCAATTGTACCCTTTAGGTACCTCAGAATATGCTTTGCAACAATCAAGTGAACATGTCTCAGATCCGTCAGGAACTAGCTCAATGTGTTCATAGCAAAGAAAATATCTGGTCTCATATTCGTTAGGTACATCAAGGACCCAATCATCTGACGATACATTGTAGCATCAACCGCTTCTGATGAAGCATCACTCAATAGCTTCAGGTTCAATGCCATAGGTGTGGTCATGGCCTTGCAGTGCATCATCCCGAACCTCTTTAGGATCTCTACTGCATACTTCCCTTGTCCCAGGGAAATTCCATCTGCATTCTGCCACACCTCCATGCCTAGAAAATAGTGTATCATACCCAAGTCCTTCATTTCTAACTCGGCAGCAAGCTTCCTCTTTGTATCAGCAATCAACCCATCCTCACCTGTCACAAATTTATCATTTACATACAGTAGCCGTATCACTGGGTTCCCTTCTTCAACCTTGTAGTAAAAGTTGGAGTCTACTTTACTCTTGGTAAAGACCAAACAAGATAAGAAGCTGTCAATTCTGTCGTACCATGTCCTGGGTGCTTGTTTCAAACCGTACAAGGCTTTCTTTAACTTACACACATGAGTCTCTATGTCATGTGTCTCAAAACTGAGTGGCTTCTCCACATATACTTCCTCTTCTACTACACCATTCAAGAAAGCTGTCTTAACATCCATCTAGTGTACTTTCCACCTCATTACTACAGCTAAAGCAAGTACTAATTTTATGAGGTATATATGGCTACAAGAGCAAAAGTTTCTTCATAATCTCTTCCTTCCTTCTGGGAGAAACCTCGAGCCACAAATATTGCTTTATATTTCTCTATGCTACCATCTGCAGCATGCTTGATCTTATAGATCCATTTGGAAGTCACAATAGACTTCCCCTTTGGTCTTGGGACAACATCCCAAACATCATTCTTCATGATCGATTGATACTCTTCGATCATAACATCCTTCCATTCTTTCTTTTCTGCCTCTTCTTCATTGTTGGAAGGTTCTTTGTCAATGAAGTCACATAATAAGGCTACATAACCAGAGCAGGACCTAGTTCTTTTCCTTTCTTTGTGTATCTCTTCTGGAGCTCCATATCTTTCTACACCTTGGATAACTTCTCGTACCCAAGTAGGTTTCCTCTTGTGAGGATAGGTTCTTGAGGTTCTTCTACTTCTCGGTCTTCTTCTGGAATTGCTTCCTTTATGGTTGTGTCATGAATTCTGGGTACTTCTGTTTCTTCAGGTTCTTTAGCAGGTCTCTTTCTGGATTTGTTGTAAGCTAGGTCTTCGTCAAATGTTACGTCCCTTCTGATGTCGATCTTATTGAATCCCGGGAAGTATATTCTGTAAGCCTTCAAGTTTTCAGAGTATCCCACAAATATACCCTTCCTTCCTGAAGGATCTAATTTTGTCCTCATTTCTTTTGGAATGTGTATGTACACTGGACAACCAAATATTCTGAGATGACTGAATTCTGGTTTCTTTCCAAAAAACACTTCTTCAAATGTCTTGTTCTTGAGTACTCTATGTGGAGTACGGTTCTGTACATACATAGCTGTTCTAGCAGCTTCTGCCCATAGATGCATGGGAAGATATTGATCATGAAGCATTTCCCTTATAGCTTCCATGATCGTCTATTCTTTCTTTCTACAACCCCATTCTATTGTGGATTATATGTAGTGGTCAACTCCCTCTTAATACCTGAATCTTTGCCCAATCCTTGAATTCATTTGATGTGAATTCTCCACCATTGTCTGATCGAAAAATCTTGATCTTATTTTCTGTGTAGTTTTCGATCAAGGATTTGAATTCCTTGGACTTGCTGAATACTTCATCTTTGTTCTTCATGAAGTATATCCATGTCTTCCTAGAAAAAAACATCAATGGAAAAAACATAGTATACATACCCACTTAATGAATTGGATGACATCGGACCACATACATCAGAGTGAATGATTTACACGATTCCTTTAGCCTTGCTTTTGCTACTTGGAAATGTCTTCTTTGTTTTCTTTCCTTTCGCACATCCCTTGCATACTCCATGTTTTGCTTATATTTCTAGAATACCTTCAATGGATTTGCTTGCAAGTGGTAGTGTCCTATAGTGCACATGTGCAAGCTTTCTATGCCAAATTTCATTTGGTTCTACTGAGTCATGAACCAAAGCTTGTTCTGGTTGTCCCTTTAATCTGTATAGTCCTCCCTCTTGTTCTCCAATTACTACTGCATTGTCAACAGTCTTTTCTTTTGGCCACATGATGACTTGACCATCTATAAATGAAACTCTTATACCTTTTGCATATAATGCAGAGATGAAGAGAAGGTTATTCTTTAGTCCTGGTACAAATAGGACATCCTTCATTTTCATAGACTTTCCAGAGTCTAATTTGTAGGAGGATTCTCCACTACCTTTTATTGGATATTGGTTGTCATCTCCAAGTTTCACCTTTTGGGGTGATTCATGTTCTGATAGTTTCACGAATGATTCTTTGAATCCCATCATATGTTTGGAAGCCTCATTGTCTATAAGTCAATCATTGCTTCCATGTGTGATGTTTCCCATGAGAGCAGAAATCAAAACATATTCTTCATCACTTTCTTGTTTGATTCTCTTCTTGGAAGGCTCATCATCTTCTATAGCATGAGCATGATGTCTTTTCTTGTTTCCCTTCCTCTTGTGAGATCTATCTTTGTTTCTAGGACAATCTCTTGCAAGGTGTCCTCTTTCATCACATGTAAAGAAAATGTACTTAAACAAATCTTTGTTAGACTTTCTAGTGTTTCTCTTCTGGTGAGAGTGCTTACCTCTATGATGGCATGTTCTGCTTTTCTTGGATTGTACTGTGAGATCTTGATCTTCACTTCCCATATTTTCTTCTTGTGCTAATATTCGAGCTTCTTCTTGTGAGCATTCCTCCCACAGTCTGCTAAACTTGACTAGCTTCTTTCTGGCACAGATCCCTTGAATGAAAGAGTCCCATGCCCTAGGGAGACCATTCAAGGTGGCCATCACAATTTATGCATTCTCTACTTCTTCATCTACCACTTCCAGTTGTCCCTTGATATGAGAGACCCTTGTAAAGTAAGACTGGATGGTCTCCACATTCTGGATCTTTAAATTATTTAATTGGTTTCTTAGAGTCATCTTTCGGTTTATGTTCTTCCCTTGAAATAACTTGGTCAGGGCATCAAACATCTCTTTAGGTGTCTTTAGAGAGGACACCTATGGTATGAGGTGATCCTTGATTGAATCAACAACAATCCTCTTAGCCATGACCAATTTCTTCTTGTGTAAGGCCTTAGCCTCATCTCCCTTTCGAACTGGGACCTCTTCATTGATGTAAGAGTCCAACTCATTTTCTTACAGGACCAGGGAGATCCTCTACTTCCAAGCTCAGAAGTTATCAACTCCCTCAAGATTTTCATAAATCTTGGTATGATGAGACATCTTAACAAAGAACCTCAAATGGAAATGCAAAAGATTTAGATCTTACCAGGTTAATATGTCAGAATTGGATCTGGAGCTGAATTTCTGTAGAGCTGGTTCAGGAGTAGATTAGGGTTTGACTTTCCCGGAGTTCTACCCAACCAAAAACTTTGATCTTGATCTCTAAACTTAAATTTTGGGGAGGAGATCAATCCAGGCCTGGGCTCACTCAAAAATTCCACTTTTGTGGAAAGCCCTAATTTTTGGCAGTAGTGTCGGGTCAAAAACTGAAAATGATCAGAATCAGATTCTGCTTTGACAGAAAGATGCGCCCTGGAGAGGAGAGTCAGCCCAACCTCCTTTTTTCTGAAAATATGTGGAGAGAGATCCAAAAAGTAGGAAGCCCTGGTTTCCGCTGCTGCATAGTGTCTTCTTCTCAGGTTAGCTCTGATACCATGTTAGATTTTTAACATTTAAGCTATATGATCTTAGGATATTATTTGAGAGAATAACAAGCACAACAATCAAACACAAGAGACAATGAACACAAAGATTTTCCTTGGGGAAACCATAAAGGAGAAAACCCCACAACTTACTTAGAGATAGAATCAACACCAAAAGTAAAACCCAAAAACAGTAAGATGATCTCCCGACAACAGTAGTCTCTTTCTCTCTTGTCCCATCTTCTTCTCTCTCTCTTAGTTATGTGATACAACTCAGTATGAGTGAATGAATATGAATGTGTGATAAATAGAGAGGCTCCCTCTCTATTTATACTAATTCCTGACTTGACAATAACTCACTAGGGCCGAATTTTCTACGAGAGTCTAATAACCCTAGGGCCCCACAAGTGTGCGGACTTTAACCCTTGATCAATAAAGAGGGTTATACTCTATGACTTTACATGACTTGTTTACATTATTGAATCTCCCGATCATAACATCGGGGCATGACATGACTCACTTACATTGTAGATACTTCCGAAAATAAACATTGGGGTACAATACATAAGATATACAAGTGAATACATTCTGAAGTTACAAATACATCAACATTGATGATGATTATGTTCTCTATGATGACGATGATGGCTATAAAGACAATGATCATGATAATCCTGCTGACTACAGGGACAACAATAATTTCTCTATCAACATCATCATCATCATCATCGTCACTAACAATGATGATGATGTTGATGGTGTTGGTTATGACGATGACAATGACGATGGTGATGATCATTGACGATGACAATGACAACACTTATGATGATGATGATGTTCTTGATGATGATGATGATGACAATGATTATCATGACGATGATAATGATCAAGATGGTGGTTATGGTGATTATGATGATTATCAAGATGGTGGCGATGGTGACGATGATGATGATCATAAGTATTGATGTCGTTAGTTTCTACTATCTTGCCTCCATTTTGTTGGAATAAGTCCCTGGATTTATCCTTTCCAAAAGGGGTGTAGTGGACTTATTGGATTCAAGGAAAGGTAATAAATCACATTAAAAAAATAAACATTAAAATAGTAAAAAACATTAAAGTAATAATAAACATTAAAATATTAATAAACATTAAAAATAATAAATATAAATAATAAACAAAAGAAAAATAAACATTAAAAAACAACAAACAATTAAAACTATCAATCTTACCTTCCCCCTGTTGCGACAATGAAATTTAAATTTTTCACTTATCTCACCCATGAACTACGAACGAGGTCGTAGAGGAGTTTCCAAGGTTGCAGAGGAGGTTTTCTATTATGTCCCCTCAATTTGGTCATTAAAAGTGTTGACCATGATGTAACTCCTAGGGGTTCAAATTGACAATTAATTATTCTTCCTATGGAAATTTTGTTAATAATTATTATTGAGGCATGCATGCAATTTTTATTCTTCATTATTATTAATTATGCAAATTAATAAGGTGGAAATAAGCTTTCCATGTCAGGGGACGCATTGGGAAAGTCAACTTTCCAAGGTAGAAAGGAGCAAACTCTATGACAAAATCAGTCAAAGAGGAAAGGGGGAAAGTGCCTAAAAGCAACAAAAAAGAATCCATAGACAAAAGCATGAAAGTTTTGCAAAGGAGGGGTGTGGTTTCCTCTTGGATAACTCAGAAAAGATGTAAGGACAAAGGAAGGAAATTTTTGGGAAAGGTGAGCACAACTTCTTTATGGAGACTCAGTATTAAAAGCTAGGAAAAGCATAAAGCTATCATAAACAAAAGAAACAACTATTTGAATAAGGAGGGCATAGTTTCTAAATCAGAGAGATGAGTTGGACATGGAAATAGTTCCACATGGTCCTACATTCCAAATTTCCCAAGGAGGGCACCATGTGGCTAGGATTAGGTCTTCTAGGTGGTTGAATTGCTCTCATAGGTCACCTTTGGGATCCAATTGCTAAACATTTCACCCAGGATGCTATTAAAGGACAATTCGACCCCATTGACTCAATTTGGTTAATGTATGTTTTGGAAGTGATTGAAGCTAAGCTTCATTTCTAAGTGGTGAGTATCAATACCTTGGGTGATGTGCCCCAAGTCCATTGTTCCCCTTCTCCAATATTCTTCCCACTTCTATTGCATGTATTACTTAAGCTAAGGAGAAGATTTCATCTATTGAAGGAGATTTTTTGCAGGTGTTAATGTCTCTATAATTCCATTATCAGATCATCTTGGAGAGCTTTGAGACCTCATATCAGTGACATCCCTTCGTCTTTTCTCCTCTCTATTCTATGGACTTCAAGCAATTTTGGAGCTATGTAATGAATATTTAGAAATATATATGATATGATATGTATACTAATGTCTAATTTACTTTTCAATATCATATTTATACCACCTTCAGGTCATTCCTAAAGTTTGTAAGATTCAGAGATCGAATTTCTTGGGTTTCCTAGCTCTGGAGTCATAATTTTGGAGTTGTTCTATGAGAGGTGGCTTATATGAATATTATAAGAATTATTTAGACCCTCATGGCTCTGATATAGTATTATTTATAGTCTCTGCAAGTTTCATAACATTCTGATATGTTTTGACTCAATTTTATATCAATCTTTTACACCTTACCTAGAATTCATGGCTAAAATGACTAGTTTTCCAATTCGAAGCATTTTATGTACCTAAACAAGTCCATTTGTTTTAATTTATGTTATGAAAATTATTTAACACGATAATTATGTAATTACATGTTTAAAACCGAATCACAGTACCTCTCTTATTTCCTTTGGAAAGTACTGAATCTTGACTAGTTGCACAATCCTGGTAACTAGTTTTCATAGTACCACCCTTAATATTCATTGTGACTATAAATAATTGTTTAAAACCTGAATATAAATTTATATAAATGTTTGATGAATTTATTACCAATCCAAATCAGTTCTCCAAGTCCCCTGGTTGAAAGGAATGAACTACTCTTGCTAGTTTCACGGTTGGGTGGCACAAAAGCATGGGAATAGGTTTCCGCGGAGCGGATTCTAAGACATAAATGGAGCCTGCTATAAATGTGTTAGGCAAGAGGAAATTCAATTTATAGAATTTACCTTTGGTTGCTTCCCTTTCCTCCTACCCTTCCTGCAAGTTTCTCAGGAAAACACCTTTATTTGCGTAGACAACAATTTCACTAAAAGTGTTTCAAGTTCATAGCATAATTTTTATTTAATTTGCAGAAAGTAAATATTCTGATATGTATATTAGATCAGGAATATTTCATTGATATTAGAGTATGGTCTTCCATACCTTCTCTTCATTAGAGAAAATTTCAACTCAAAATGGGCCTCCTAAGAAAAATAATAAAATAATATTTATTAATTTTGGAGGAAGAAAAGAAAAATACTAATTTTTTTGTTCATATTTTCGACATGTCTCCCTGTGTTTTTACTCAAATTTCGATTGGGAGAGCTCGTTGGATGTAGAATTAAATTTTGCATCCAACGAGTACCCACTATGCATACTTTTGACGGACCTCGCTACCCCAAACACAAGAAATACCTGAAAAAATGTGATGATGATGCCATCATCATGTTTTTTTAGGTATTTCTTTTTTGGGGGGTAGCGGCGTCCGTTAAAAGTATTTATCATGTTTTTTTAGGTATTTATTGTTTTTGGGGTATCGGGGTTTGTCAAAAGTATGCAGATTGGGTACTCGTTGGATGCGGAATTTAATTCCACATCCAACGAGCTCTCCTGATCAAAATTTAAGTAAAAACACAGGGAGACATGTCGAAAAATACAAACAGAAAAAGTAGTTTTTTTTATAATACCTGTCCCCAAGTTTATATTAAAAAATGGTTTAAAACCTATACGGTATTTCAAATTTAAAGCAATTTCATTGGCTAACACATGATGACATGGAATTTGAATTAGGGTTAAAAGGCCCATTTTGAGTTGAAATTTCCTCTAATGGATATTCAACAATGGGTCCAAAATACAATTCCGATACCAAAAGAAAGATCCCTCAAGAGGAGGAAGTAGAATGTGTGGCTGGAAGATTCCATGAAGAAGGGGATGAGAAAGATGAATTCAAGAAATTTGTTAAGAACATGTTGAAAGGTATACAAGAAATTTCAACTAACATCATACATTCTAGTCAAGAGACCAGATATTTCCTAGCTAAACAACTGGGAGTCAAAGATGGAGAAGGGAGCACCATTGGTTCCCAATGTGAAGAAAGAAAAGTCATGGGTGGCTCTATTTTCTCCAATACTAGGCCTCATAATAGGCCTCTAGAGTATAGATATGAACCAAATTTGCAGCCCCAAACTACTATGCCCAAATTTGTAGAGACCCCAAAGGAAGACCATGAAGCACAAGATGAAACTATTGCTACATGGGAGGAGACATTTTCTGTGTATCAGCCATTGAGTGAAGAATGGAGAAGGGATCTGCCATTCAAAGATTTCTATGAGACTCAATTTAGGGGGAAACCAAGAGGATATTCAAGGCATCCATATCAGAATTATGAATTAAAGAATGCCATTGGAAAAATAACTTTGCCATATTTTGATGGTACTTCCAATTGCTCAGTGAGTCTTGGATTTTGAAAATGGATACATATTTTCAGCTGAATCCTATGGCAGAAAGGGATTCCATCAAGTTGGAAACCCTACATATTGATGGGGAGGCCATTGACTAGTGGTTTCATGGCATGAAAACATTAGGCCATGATAAAGTAGTCGCCTACGAGGAGTTCACCAAAAAATTAACAGAAAGATTTGACCGAAGAGATCCTAATATCTCTTTCCGAGATTTGGCACACATAAGACAAGTTGGAAATCCAGAAGCCTACATCTCAAAGTTCTAAAAGGTGGTTGTAATGGTCACTGACATATTAGAATAAAGTCTGTTCCTTTTGTTTATAGAAGGATTGGATGAACCATTGAAGGTGTTGGTGAAGGCTTACCGACCCACCACTTTGCAGGAAGCATTGGGAAGGACCAGGGACCTGCAAAATGCAATTCTGAGGACCAAGTATCCTCCCATACCTCCTATGCCTCATAAATTTCAGAATCAAAGACCTCTCGTGAGAAAATTTCCTGCACCTGGAAAGAGAGATTACTCCTATAAGGATCAGGATGAATTGAGGAGGAAGAAACTATGTTTTTCCTGCCAAGAACCATGGGCTCCCAGTCACAAATGTGTGAAGGAAAAAACACACTATATTGAAGTATTTTCTGAAAGTGATAAAGAGGTGGTATAAGAAGCTAAGATGGATGACGGGGAGTATGAAAAAGTTGAAGAAGAGGAGAAAACACATCAAACCAACAACAAAATTGCAGTACTTAGTGGGGTACCCCAGTTCCATACTTTAAGGCTGAAAGGAGTACTACAAGGGTAGAAAATTAGAGTCCTTGTTGATGGGGGTGCCACCCATAATTTTATTGATTCAGCTCTGGTGGAGAGGAGAAAAATGCCTACTGATCCCTTTGAAGGATTTAGTGTGGTCATTCCTAGTAACAATACCATGGAGTGCAACTATGGATCCCAAATCTGCAAGTAAACATCAGTGACTATAGTGTGAAAGGCAACTTTTATGTTGTCAATGTGGTAGACACCAACATGGTGTTGGGAGTACAATGTCTGTAGTCTATTGGAGAGCACTCCGTGAACTACCGGATACCACAAATAAGTTTCAATGATGTTTAAGGAAAACTAGTGGTATTGAAAGGTATGAATACTTATCCCAACCAAGTAATTTTTGCCAAAAGTATGAGATCTATTATGAAGCAAGGGGACATTGAATGGGTTGTTGAATTTCAAATCACCACTGAGGGAACTAATTCCAAAGTTTCCTCTTGGCCCAATGATATAAAAAAGTTGTTGCACAAACATAAGGGGGTTTTTGAATACCTTCCACATTCCAGGTCACCTGATCGTGGCATTGAACACATGATTGAGTTGGAAGCCGGTACACTTCCAATAAAAATCCATCCCTATAAGCATCCAAAGAGATTCAAGGATGAAATCAAGGAGCTTAATCAAGAAGGAAATCAATAATTCATATTTCTATCAGAATGACACCTTTTTTGGAATTGTATGGGTATGAAGCTCCGACTTTTGCAGACTTAATGTTTAGAAATTGTAGGGAACAAAAAGATAAAGATTGGTTGCAGGAAAAATAAGACATATTAAGAGCATTGAAAGACAATCTGTAGATGACTCAGAACCAACAAAAGATGTATGCAGATAAGCATAGAATAGATAGAGTTTTCCAAGTGGAAGATTTAGTGTACCTAAGGATGCAACCTTACAGACAGTCTTGCTTAAAGAAAAAAGGGGCTGAAAAACTTCATCCAAGGTTTTATGGACCCTACAAGATTATCAGAAAGGTTGGTGAAGTGGCCTATGAATTGGATTTTCTAGCAAACAACAAAATCCATAATGTTTTTCATGTGTCTTGTCTGAAGAAAGCAGTTGGACAACAGATAGTAGCTTCTGAAGAGCTTCCACCTCTGGATGATGAAGGCCATTTGGTCTTAGTACCAGAGAAAGTGTTGATGGGAAGAGAAAGGAAATTAAGGAACATAACAATCAAGGAATATTTGATACAGTGGAAAGGATTACCTAGTGAACATGCTACTTGGGAGGGTGAGCAGATCTTGCAGCACCCTGTTTTGATTCTTCTTGAGAACAAGCAAATTTGGGAGAGGAGGACTGTCATATCCCCTCAATTTGATCATTAAAAGTGTTGACCATGATGAAACTCCTAGGGGTTCAAATTGACAATTAGTTATTGATTCTAGGGAAATTTTGTTAATAATTATTATTGAGGCATGTATGCAATTTTTATTCTTCATTATTATTAATTATGCAAATTAATGAGGTGGAAATAAGCTTTCCATGTCAGGGGTGGAACATTGGGAAAGTCAACTTGCCAGGGTAGAAAGGAGGAAACTCTATGATAAATGCAGTCAAAGAGGAAAAGGGGAAAGTGCCTAAAAGTAGCAAAAAAGAAGCCAAAGACAAAAGCAGAAAAGTTTTGCAAAGGGGGCGCGCAGTTGCCTCTTGGAAAAATAAGAAAATATGTAAGGACAAAATCAAGAATTTTTTTGGAAAGGTGAGCACAGTTTCCTTAGGGAGACTCAGTCTTAAAATCCAGGAAAAGTAGAAAGTTGTCATAAACAAAAGAAACAACTATTTGACTAAGGAGGGCACAGTTTCTAAATCCGAGAGATGAGTCGGACATGGAAATAGTTCCACATGGTTCTACATTCCAAATTACCAAAGAAGGTATCCTATGTGGCTAGGGTTAGGTCTTCTAAGTGGTTGACTTGCTCTCATAGGTCACCTTTGGCCTCCACTTGCTAAACAGGTCACCCATGATGCTATTAAAGTACAATTCAACCCCATTGACTCAATTTGGTTAATGTATCTTTTGTAAGTGATTGAACCTAAGCTTCATTTCTGAGTGGTGAGCCTCAACACCTTGGGTGATGTGCCCCAAGTCCATTGTTCCCCTTCTCCCCTATTCTTCCCACTTTTATTTCAGGTCTTACTAAAGCTAAGGAGAAGCTTTCATCTATTGAAGGAGGTTTTTTTTAGGTGTTAATGTCTCTATCAGTCCATTATCAGATCATCTTGGAGAGCTTTGAGACTTCCTATCAGTGACATCCGTTCCTCTTTTCTCCTTCTCTTTGTTCTATGGAATTCTAGCAAATGTGGAGCTTTGTAATGGATATTTTGACATATATATGATCTCATATGTATAATGATGTCTAATGTACTGTTCAATATTATATTTAGAACTCCTTCAAATCATTCCTAAATTTTGTGAGATTCAGAGATTGAATTTCTTGGGGTTCCTAGCTCCAGAGTCATAATTTTGGAGTTGTGCTGTGAGAGGTGACTTCTATGAATATTCTAAGAATTATTTTGACCCTCATGGATTTGATATAGTATTATTTATAGTATCTGCAAGTTTCATAATATTCTAATCTGTTTTGACTGAGTTTTGTATCAATCTTTTACACCCTACCTAGAATTCATGGCTAAAATGACTAGTTTTCCAATTCGAAGCATTTTATGTACCTAAAAATGTCCATTTGTTTTAATTTATATTCTGAAAATTATTTAACACCATAATTATGAAATTCCAATTTTAAAACCGAATCATAATACCTCTCTTGCACAGTCCTGGTAACTAGTTTTCTTAGTCCCACTCTTAATCTTCCTTGTGACTATCCAGACTTGTTTAGAACCTGAATATACCTTTCTATACATGTATGATAACTTTATTACCAATCCAAGTCATTTCTCCAAAGCACTTGGTCGAAAGGACTGAACTACTCTTCCTAGTTTCATGGTTGGGTGGCCTAGAAGCATGGGAGTAGGTTTCCGAAGAGCAGATTCTGAAACCTAAATGGAGACCGATATAAATGTGTTAGGGAAGAGGAAATTCACTATCTGAAATTTACATTTGGTTGCTTCCCTTGCCTCCTACCCTGCCTGCAAGTTTCTCAGGAAAACCCCTTTATTTGCCTAGACGAAAATTTCACTAAAAGTGTTTCACGTTCATAGCAGAATTTTTATTTAATTTGCAGAAAGTAAATATTCTGATCTATATATCAGATTAGGGATATTTTAGTTCCAGTTATCTCATCCACAAACTAGGCCCAAGGTCGTAGAGGAGGTTTTCCAGTTACCTCACCCATGAACTAGGCCCGAGGTCGCAGAGGAGTTTCAAAGGTTGCAAAGGAGGTTTTCTAGTTAATTACTAGTAAGAATTGTGGTTTTGGTTTATGTTATACCAAAATACTATCATCCTCATGTGATAAGACCTTTGACATACCTATTTTCCCTTAATCCTAGCACTTGGAGTGGAAACCCATGTTGATTGTCAATCTTTCATAAAAAGACTCAGCACCGCGCTTTCCCCTTTATCCATGAGTGGTACCTTGCTCGCACCACCTGTGCCTTGTTATCCATAAGTGGTGCCATCGCTTATAGCCCTTGGTCCATAAGCGTTTCTTACCTGAACCGCTCTGTCATAGAAGGAGAAAAGATGTACCTTGGGTAAAATGGGAAAAAGAGAAGATTCTCGAGGCTTCTAGATCATGAGCCTCGTGTCCTCCCTTATCCCTATCATTGTGGGTCAGTTGAGCTAGAGAACCCTCATCCTAGGATCTGAGAGGTCACCTCATCCACAAATCTCTCAACCATTCCTATCCATTGAGCCTTATAAATACAATCTCATATCCATGGTTGAGGGGGAGAACCATTGAAGTATTGTTATGCTGTTGGATTGACCACTTGGCCCAAGCCATTGGAGAGCATAGAGAGCAAAGTTGGAGCTTATGGGGATGAAATTTTTGGTTTCATGGAGATGCATGTCAACACTAAGGCTTAATTGGTTGTAAAATTCTCCATTTTAATCTTAATGCAAAGCTGATTTCCTTCCCACTTTACTGTTGTTGTTTGATTTCACATGTAAATGTTGTTGGATTCCTTAGTCACTGACATGGATTAATAGATTATGTTCTGGTATCTTTGATGTGTTTGTGTGTTTAATCTGATTACAGGTACACATGTTTACTATCGAAGCATACATTCCAGGTATCTACGATATCCAAGGAGGGTCTTCATCCTTTGTCGTTCATTTGTTCTAGATCTGAACCATTTAGACCAGAGGAACACCTTCTGTTTGCAGAAGGTGAAATATTCCTGCTAACAAATCTGGTGACTCCACTGGGGAATGAATATATGTATAAGTTGATCTGATCTTCCTCAGTCTTTCAACTCTTGTCCGAATCTAGGCTCCTTCTCCAACTCTCTTCAGTTAGATCTGCTATCTGACTCAGTGAATTTTGGTTTGAAACTTCCAGATCTGTTTAGATATGAATTATTTTTGACCTTTTATGCTCTTTCTCACTTTCAATCTATCAGTTTTTACCTTGATCTAGTCTTTTTATGACTTGATCTGTCGTTCTCTGTGTGTTTTGGAATTTTATAGGGAACTGCGCTTATGCAGTGGGCAAGAAGTGGTGCCACCGCCTGAACCTAGTGAGCAGCCCATGGTGCCACCGCCTGAGTCTTGTTGGCGAGGAGCGGTGCTAGGATAGAACCGCACTGTCAATACCCGAGAAGCGCGATGCCAGGTAGGCTTCATTCCAAGACCTCATTTTTCTCATTTTTTGTAAAAAAATTGAGTTGATTTTGCTTTCAGCCCTGTACTGTTAGGCTTGTGTGTCAGAATCTGATGTTTGCGGTTTAGAATTTTATGGTTAAAGATTGGTTTGATTAGAAAATTCAAAAGCTAGGTTAGACTTTTGATTGTTCTTTCAATTTGGTGCTTGTTGGTTGTAATTGCGAAAGGATTTCTTGTTTTTTGAAAAGCTTAGGGTGTTAGTAAGATCTCTTTTCATTTATGTTATATAGATTAAAATAAGAACACTAGATTAACTTCTAGGTTTCATTTCTTGTTTGCATAGAGAACTTCTTTTTCCTTCCTTTAAAAAATAAATTTTTTGACTGAGATTAGGTTATCATTATTGAGCATTAGACATCGAATCCCTGATTGGCTTTACGAGCTTTCAAGCTCTTTATGTTCTTTTATCTCTTATGCATTTAGTAATATCTCATCAAAATAAAAAAAAGGTAGTTTTAAGTTAGATTTGCCTATGTTTTAAGAAAATTGAAGATAGAGTGCATTTGCATGTAGTATGCTTCTTGTTTTTCTTTTGGGAAAATAGATTCTTCCCCTTCTCATTGCTTTTAGAAAAGAGAAATCAGTTTGGAAAGTGCTTTTTGTCTTTGATTTTTTGTTCGAGACAGTTGTTTGGAAATATTTTTGGTTTTGAAACAAAAGAAAATACTCGCTTTCCCTCTCCTAAGTAGGCATACTGAACAGTAAAGTGAAATATTTTGCATAAGCATACTGCATGGTTTTACTTTTCCGTCAAAACACCATGCATTCACCTAACCGTCCACTTTAAAATTAACGGTAGTTATAGGTTAAAATTTACGTAGCAATTGGAGTGATAGGTTAGAGACGTGTTCGGGCGTCGTTAAGCATAGGAGCTGTCGTTATTTGTCCGCATTACATCCTGGGACTCGCGCGGTTCTTTCACGTACCGTCGGTATATCAAATGGCCTTTCACGTACCCTTGAGGTATATAGAAAGGTACTTCACGTACTTGATTGTATATCGGAAGGTCCCTTGTGTATAGTTATGCATTAGACAACACTACTACTGATTCGAGGTCCCATGTACCTTGAGTATACCAGGAGACCCCACTAGGATACCTTATCCATCTGAGAAAAGCCCTTTGGCAGTCTTGCTTGGAGCCATACACCGAAAACAACATTCGGGGAGATTACTACGCACGTACCCTCGAGGTATATCACGAGTAGCACCTTCTTGACAATCCTGGTGAGAGACCTGACTATTTGAACTCCTCCTATCATTTTAAATGTGCTTTTTTTGACCTATAGCTTGTGTAGGGAAATTTTTTTGGTGTGTTTTCTAGTTTTTCAGACCCTAGGTTAGATAGGAACTGTACAAACTGGGTGAGTTAAGATAGTCTAGAAGAGTACGAGGCTTGCCACCCGATTTTATTCCTGGTTTAGAAGAAAATCCAATGGAAGCTATCGACTAAGGAGCTTCCACCACCTCCCAAGTGGGAGATAATGTGGTTACAGAAAGTGGGGGACCATATTCTTCACACTCGCCTCCCTTGGTCCAACAACCTTATCAGGGAAATACCTCGTTCCATTCTCCCACTGAAGGTCATGTTGATGATACTACCTGTCCGGATTATGGTCCCAATGCTCCATTTTGGGATAGCTCTATAGGACAGGCCATTGCCTCATTTGGCACCCGTTTAAACTCTTCTGAAGATGAAGAAGAACGTAGGCAATACTGCGTTGCCACACAACCCAGGTCAAATTACCAACCCCATCACCTCCCATGTTATGTCTGTTCCAAATCCTAGCAGGTCTTCTACACCTGGGGCCCAACCTTCAATTCCCATTTTGTCAGTACCTTCTAGTGCCAGGGGGAAACCCCCGGCACGACCTATGTTATCTGGCACCGAAATTGTACCTAGTCAAGGTAGACCTCTAATATAGAACCGTCTACAGTTTATGTCCCTCCCACCCATACTAATGTGGTTAATCCCCCATCCTGTTTAGGTCAACCCTTGGGGGCACAACGTATAACCATTCAATATTCTAGAGGTTATGGTCATCAAATACCTGTAGGTAACATTAATCATCTACCCAATCCTACAGGGATTCCTTATGCTGGAATTCCATACCCTAGTAATACTTTCACACCATGGGGGAAACCTAACTGGTCTTACATGCCAGCTATGGGGGGGATGCCTATACATACTGCAGGAGGTGCTGGAGGACCGCCTTACGGAGGTCCTCCCCTTGGGGGGGCTAATGGTCCTGGAGGATTTGGAAACTTTCCTCTTTATGGTCCTAATGGTCCTGGAGGATCTGGTGGCCCTCCTCCTAGTGGTTCTGGAGGCTCTGGAGGTTTACCTCCTAGTGGCCTTGGAGGGTCTGGTGGTCCACCTCCTAGAGGTCCTCCCCCTAGAGGCCCTAGTAGTTCTAGTGGTCTTGATCCCAGAAATCAACCCCCATGCGGGCGGATTTTCCGTTAGTTCTTCTTCATAGCAACCTATCTTTCAGTCCACTTATGGTCCTACTAGTAAGTATATGCCATATCAATATTACCAGTATGTACAACCCAACCATCAGTTACCTTTCCTAACAAATTTGGACTTACCATATTTGTCCAAGTTGATTAATGACCCCATTCGACACAATCCCTCATGGCCTCCTATTCCATTAAAGTTACCATCGGACATCCCGAAATTTGATGGGAAGCAAGGAGATGACTCAAAAAACCATTTAATGACATTCCATTTGTGGTTTTCTTCAAACTCCCTCATGGGTGATTCAGTTTGGTTATGAATTTTTCAGCGAACTTTGACCGGTACAGCCGCGAAGTGGTACATTGAACTCCCATAACATTCGTTTGTGGATTTTGGCTCGTTGGCAACCGTGTTTCTTACACACTTTCAGCTCCCTATTCATTATGAAATGGGTACTGATCTCTTAACTTCTCTGCGCTAGAACATCTCCACCCACATATCCGATCATATCCATGAGTGGAGAAGGCAGAGAAGGCTTATTAAGGCCCCTATTTCGGATCAGTTATTAGCTAATTGGTTTACCAAATCTTTGTTTCCTCCTATTGCCTGAGATGTGGCCATGGGCTGTGCCGTTACTGAAGAGTAGGCTATTAGTCAGTCTAAGTACCTAGACTTGGTTTATTCCCAGTCTGGAACTCTTTATGACCTGATTCCTCAAGATCCTCGCCCCGGCACCGATCCTGCCAAGCCCCCAACAAAATTACATGTTGATGGGATTGTTGGTTCAATATAGTCCCCGTTAGTAGCGAAACCTACCAAGCAACCCCAAACTGCCACCCCTACTCCTTTGACTCCTAAGGTTTCCGCCGAGGTCAATTCTATCCAAAGTACTCAAACCTTGGGCAATAATAAAAAGAAGGGTAAAAATCAAAATAAAAAACCCAGAAACCAACAAGAGAATCCAAGACCAACCAACAGTGATAATGATAAAGGGACAAGAAAGGAAAAATATCCCTATCTGCTATGCGGAGGTGACCATTTCTCAAAGGAGTGTCCTCGTCGAGACAAAATCTCCCAATTTCTGAAATCAAATCCCACACCTGCAGTACTCACGGATCCTTTTCCCTCTTAGCAACAACTGATAGACCACATGTCTAATCAGGGTAGCTCTAGTTCGTCAGAGGAAATTCGTATGATTTCCTCGAATACCATTAATCTACAAACTCAAAGTCATAATTATGACAAACCCGCAGATAAAAAATAAGATCATTCTTCTTCAGGGAAAGCGCCCTCTACTAGTTCTCCTAAATCCTCATCTATTGTCCCCCTATCTATCAAGAAGCCTACTCTCGACATGATTTTGTGTCCACCCAAGAGTACTCTTCGGAAGCCTATCTTTAATCCCAATGATCGAGCTACTAAATTTTATAATGTAGTTGAAGATCTCGCTCAGGCACCTTGTGCAATGTATACCTTAGAGGTACTCCAAAGTTTCCCTACACAACGCAAAAACTTGTTGACAACATTAGGAGGTTTAGACCCGGATAAAACTAACTTGATTCATTTCAATGTTGAGAACTATAAGTCTAAGTTACCTCATAAACTTGCTTTTCAGACCATTACGAAAGTAGTGGGAAAAAAGTTTTTAGAATGGTACTAGATGAAGGAGCTTCGACCTCGGTTTTGTCTCTATCTTGTTGGAAGGCCCTCGGCTCTCTCGTGCTTGTAACATCACCTATGACCCTTAAGGCCTTTAACAGACGGGGTTTCCAACCCCATGGTCTCATATCAGCCCTAGCGGTCGAGTTGGGGGGAAAAACCATTTCCATTCAAGTAGAAGTGGTAGATGCCCCGTTAGATTACAACCACCTTCTAGGAAGAAATTGGTTCTATGCCATGACATCTGTTGCCTCAACAGTATTCTGAAGAGTCCAATTTCCACATCTAGGGAGAATTGTTACCATTGACCAACTTGATTTTTGTACGCCAGATGTTACTACCTCCACAACTAATAACATGCCCATGTTAGGTCAGTCCCCTCCTCCTTACTAGTCGATTGGGGTAGGCATGTTGAAGGACTCATCCCTTATGGGGATTTTTCCATCCACTCCTCCTAGCATGGATACCGCGACATTCCATATGATCGCCTCATTTGATTATGAGCCTAAAGGTAAACAAGTTGTTGAGTCCACATGAAGCAATGTATGACACCATTCAAACCTTTTTCGGTGATCACACTAATGACCTCCATCTAGTGGCTTCGGATCCTTACCATTTACCGTATTGGTTAGAACCTTCTCTTCCCATTCTACATTATCTCTCTGAGACTTTTCCTTCCGATGAGTCCATTATGGATATCATGAATACAGATGAGTCCATTTGGGAGGATCACCATCATAAATCCATGTTCCTCCCCAACACCAGTTCGGTTAGCCATGATTATGCATCCTTGTTTCCTACTGATATTGTCAACTTACCCCAAAGTCCCATATTGTTGCAAGATACAGATTCTGAATGAAACGTTTGCAACATTACTCAGATGAGTTCGATTTACATATCAGCCGAGCCTGATACTATCGAGCATGTTCATGTTGGGAAGAACTACTCGACAGATGAATCTAAAGCATACAAGGCACTTTTCAAATAATTCCGTGATATTTTTTCCTGGTCCTATGAAGAGATGACAGGGACTGACCCATCCATTGTGGTCCATGAGATTAAAACCTATCCCATGGCTAAACCTGTCAGGAAAAAACTAAGGCAAGTCCATCCTCAGAAAGCCGCAGCTATTAAAGCTGAAATTGAGAAACTTCTCAAAGCTGGGTTTATTTATCCTGTACCCCTGACGAAATGAGTATCGAATGTTGTCCCTGTCAATAAAAAGTAGGGCACCATTAGAGTCTGTATCGACTTTAGGGATTTGAATAAAGCTTGTCCCAAGGACAACTTTCCTACCTCGCATATCGATCAGATTATCGACAATTGTGCTAAAAGTGTCATCTTTTCATTTATGGATGGCTTCTCTGGATATAATCAGATTGAGATATTACCCTTTGATCATCATAAGACGACATTCATTTTCCCATGGAGAACCTTTTCATATAAGAAGTTACCTTTTGGCCTGAAAAATGCTGGAGCCATGTTCCAGCGCGCAATGTCCTATGCGTTTCATGACATTAAACATATTGTTGAACCGTACCTTGATGACCTCCTTGCTCATTCATAGCGATGGGAGGACCATCCTGGTCATCTTCGAGATATATTCTTGAAATGTCGTCATTATAATATATGGCTCAATCCGCATAAATGTGTTTTTTGTGTTGAGACGGGACATATGCTAGGTTTTGTGGTATCCAAAGATGGCATCTGGATTGATCCTTTGAAAATTGCTGCCATTTTAGCTCTACCAGCCCCAACTAATCTCCTTGAACTCCAAAGTTTTCAAGGGAAGGAAAACTTTCTCCGTCGTTTCGTGTGTAATTTCACAGAGAAGACGCACGGTTATATGCATCTCCTCAAGAAGAACACCCCGTTCTTCTGGGATGACTAGGTCCAACGCACCTTTGATAATCTTAAGCACGCTCTAACTCATTCACCCGTGATACACCCCCGGATTATTCCAAGGAATTTCGTCTGTATATCGCTGCCTCCGCTACTACCATCACTATGGTTTTAGTGTAGGAAAATATCCACGGTTAGGAGCACGTGATTTATTATGCCAGTAAGAATATTATGGATTCCGAAACTTGCTATTCATGTGTGGAAAAGTTAGCATTGGCCACGGTCATTGTTGTACAAAAGTTTCGTCACTACATTCTACTCCGCACTACCACTGTATTGGAAAACCAGAAACCTATGTATTACATCCTGACTGGATAGGTGCTCGGGGGCAAGTTCTCTCGATGGATAGTCATACTACAGGAGTTTGATCTAGAATTTTCCAAAGCCACATCAAAGAAATCCTTGGTATTTGCTAAGCTCATGTGTGTTTTTCCCTGTGCTTTGACGAAATTTGAGCCTAGTGATTCATTTCCAGATGAATTCCTATTCCTAATTAGCACTACCAACCCTTGGTATGGATATTTGCTTATTTATCTCCAAACACAATGATTTCAGCTACATTTATCCCATGACAATCGCCTTCGTATCCGTCACCACGCGAAATAATACCTCATCCTGAATGATACCTTGTATAAACGTGGGATTGATTCTATTCTCCGGCGATGCCTCACCCATGAGGAGGCTGAACATGTGTTGAATGATTGCCACTCTGGAGCATGTGGCGGTCATTTATCTGGGATGGCTAGAGCCCAGAAAATCCTTCACGCTAGCTATTTCTGGCCCTCTGTCTTCAAATACTGTCATGAGCCTGTTAAGAAATGCCCACCTTGTCAACACTTTTATACTAAAAAGCGCACCCATCCTACTCCGCTACACCCCGTCATTTCCGTTGGCCCATTCTCCAAATGGGGGATTGACTTCATGCATTATAAGCCTACCTTAGCAAGGGGGCATGGTTGCATCATCATAGCCATTGACTATTTCACAAAATGGGATGAGGCCATGCCTACATATGCAGAAGATGGTAAGACTGCCGCTCTCTTCCTATTCAATAATATCATAGCTAGATTTGGAGTCCCACAGTCCATCATTACTGATCATGGATCCCATTTCCGTAATCAAATGATGGAGGAACTGAGTGCCAAGCTAGGTTTTCGCCATGAAAACTCTACGCCATATTATCCATAAGCTAATGGTTAGGTAGAGGCCATTAACAAAGTTTTAAAAACTATGCTTCATCAGATGATTAGAGATCATAAATCCAACTGGCACCACGTTATTTTCTCCACTCTTTGGGCTTATCGGTCTTCTGTGAAAACAACCACTGGTTTCACGCCATTCCAGCTTGTCTATGGACTCGAAGTTGTCTTACCAATTCAATGTCAGATTTCATTCTTACAACTTGCCATCTAACTTCTCCCAGACACTTCTGCAGAGGAAGAAATTTTTTTGTACTTGAACAACCTTGACGAGACTCAGAGAGATGCTGCCTTGGCTAATGAGGCACATAAGAAATGCGTCAATGCGCAGTATGATAAATCCGTCCAACCTCATGTCTTTAATGAGGGTGACCTAGTTTTGACTTATGATCAGAGATACGATAAACTAGGAAAAGGTAAGTTCGAGTCCATGTGGTATGGACCTTTCATCATTTCTAAGGTGTTAGAGAAAGGATCCTACGAGCTTGTTGATTATGATGGAATCCATTTGGGGCAACCTCGCAATGGGTTGTACCTGAAAAAGTACTATTCCTAGGTCTTTCTTGGATAGTATCTTGTATATATGTATATTGCTTGGCTTTCAGTGTGCTTTTAGTATTTTCAAGATAGTTTTGAGTTTAGTGTCCACATCTATTTATACCATGTTTTGGTCATGCAGATGGCTTTCTATAGCTTCGCTGATGGTGCTTTCCGCCACACCTTGAATCTCGCCTCAACTACTTGGGTCCTCTATTCCTTAGCTAAAGATTTGGTCAGTTCAGGAGCGATTTGTATAGGTCTCGCTACTGATAACATTGTCGAGTATGAATCAATCATTGGTCTCCTGACTGAAGCTGCCTCCCAGGATGTTCGCAATTTGGTAGTCTTGATGGACTCACAACTCATGGTTTGCCATTTAAATCATGTTTACACCATTAGAAACCCTATGCTTCTCCGCCTCTTTAGGAGAGTACGTTTGCTGGAAAGATCATTTGAAACCATCACTTATAGGCATATCCCTAGGGAACATAACGTAGTTGCTAACTCATTAGCTAATTACATCCTATATTGGCATATTTCCCATTCATGACATTGAAATAAAACATGGTCCATTGTAAATAAACATATAAAGACACATAAAAATCACATAAAATGCATTTACCATTTGAGACATATAAACACCGGGTAAAGTCTGTATATATATATACAAAAAGTTTACAAAAAATAGGTCCCGAGACCTCATTTGAAGCACATAGGCTTTCAGGAAAAATCACTATACAAAATCCTGAAGCTGTCAGCTTTCAGTACATATCTCATACACTAGTGATGCTCGTGGTAGCACATCACTGCTTGAGCTACTATACGTAGCAACCTACTGAATCGACTTGGTACTCCCACTGTAGGTCTCTGATACCTCATCAGGAGGTCATCAATGGAAGCATCTGGGATATCCAAGGTCAACCTCTCCAGGTTTTCCTCTAACTCCCCGGTGATATCATCGCCCTATGGTACAAAACAGGCTCCACCTTGCCTATCCAGTGGAGATGCTCCTCCAGGTCGCGTTGCTCCAACATTTGCATGAGAATATACAGGTCTCATCACTTAACATAAAAAATATAAAACATTAAAAAACATAAAAAACATTTTATCCATTTTAGGGTTTCTTGCTTCTTACCAATGTCGCCCCACTTTCTTCCAAGTGGGAGTGGTAGGTCAGGATCTCCAGTGAAGTTCGTACCTGCGTAAGCATAATCCTCAACCATGAGGATCTGATCTCAGAGCCATCTGAAGAATGGGTCACCGAACTTCACCTTCCCTCTACCTACTCTTGTACAAGCCATGATCTGGACCCACCTTAACATATAGGGGTCCAGTGCTCTCAGAATTCTGAATACCACCTGAGGTCTCATCTGTGGAACCCGCTCGAAGAAGAAGCAGGCTAAAATGGAGCCAAAGCCAAACTGCTTTAGCTCTCCCTACCGACACTTAGTCAGTTGGTCTTTGAATATCGAAAGCATGGCTTCCACCCAGTTGAATACCGTGGGTACCATGGCCTCTATGGCATATAACATGTGTGCCCTAGAAGCCTGGTGCACACCCTGAATCCCAGCCACCCTCTGCATAGTAAATAGGATGGTCCATAGGGGCCTGTCCGTCACTGCTCTGATGGGGATTTTCTTCCCTGATGTTCTCGTCCCTGGAGCACAATGATGATCTATCAGCTCTCGAGTGGTAATATCCCCTCCACGGGAACCTATCAGTGATATGGGGGCACCTCGGCTTAAGAGACTAGTCAGGAAGTAGATATCCTCTACCTCCAATATCAGGATATGGGCCCCAACCTCAAAGTACTGCTACTCCGGAATCCACATCGTAGTATGTGCTCTAATAAACGCTCGTGTGACACCATGCTTAGGGTTCTGAAGAATTTCAGGAGCCCATAGTCCCATAATGCGGCAATACAACCCACATTCCTTTCAGAAAAAGCATCATCGTTGTCATGTTTCCTTTCTTTCCATATCACCATGTTTGAGCAATGAAAACCTGCCAAAAACAATCATAGCACCCATTAGAATCATCTCTAATCATTTAAAATCAAAATAATGACTTATTATTGCTTGTGCTATTAGTTTGAAATCTACATGGCCGGCACTGCCTATGCACCGTTGGAGACAGGCTGTGGCACTACTTGTCATCTATGTTTTAGGCGCGGTTCTTGGGAGGTACCACGTATCCCCTAAGGGGTATGTGCGGTGCCCATTTTCAAGGTTTTAGGGATTTCCCTACAAGCCCAAAACCTAACCAAAACTCAAAATGAATGCTATGAAAGGAAAGAGTAAGGTTTCAGCTATTACCTGCAACTAACGGTGCTCAAATCTGATGGTGGGAACTCCCGGTATCAGCTGCTGAATATCGGGCTAAGAAAGTGCTCCAAATGCCTTCCACTGTGAGTAAATAGTAAAATGATTTGATTTTTTACTATTTACATGACTTATATAGGCATTTTTGGGTCTGATATACTATATTTTTTATTTGAAATTACTTTTTACTTTAGATTTGTCAGTTGTAATCCCTTAATGCTAGTTATGAATGCATTTAACACTTGTTTCTGAGTCGATTGCAGGATAAGAGAACTATAGTAAGAATCTTTGAAAGTTTGTTTATGACTTTTTCGCACTTCCATAAAACAGAAAAGGTCAATGAGCGTTTGTTACAACACTTTGGTCACACTCCTTCAACCGAATATCAAAGGTCCGAGTCTGTTTCCGATTCTTTCCGGGCTCGTAAAAAATTGACATTGTGTAAAGAAACATCATGGAGTCTTCTTTTCACCTTTTTTTCAGGCTCCTTAAACACGAAAATATCGTTGAGTTTGTTTCTGATTCTTTCCAGGCTCGTAAAAATTCACATTGTGTAAAGAAACCTCATGGAGTCCTCTTTAAACTCTTTTTAGGCTCCCTAAATACGAAAATTTTGTTGAGTGATATTGTCTTCTTCACGCTCGTTAAAGCATTTGAAGAGTCGTCTCTCTGACGGCAGGTTATCTCTTTTTCGGTTCAGATAGACTATTTATGAAAAAGGAACACTCCATCCAATCATGACTGGAAGAGTTCTCTAAGGTATAATTTTACGCTTTTTCGGGCCTTAGACACTAAATCATATGAAAAAGGACCCCTTTGGAGTCTTCTTCCGTAATTGTTCAGACTCTCTAAACATGAATGATACCGAGTTTTCTTTCATTCGACTCGTTAAATTAAACATTGAGAGACCCATTTTGGGAACAAACCCCTCCTCTCTCAAGTTCCTAAAACATATGAGTCTGGACTTGTCTTTTGACAAGCTATATTGAATGTTTGTTACCCTCTTTGAACTCGTAAAACCGAAAAGAGGCACTCATCAATCATGATGGGGGAAATGGGAAGGGAATCATTTTTGCAAATAAATGGTAGTAGTTTGTCATTACTTTTGAACATGGCACTTGTCTGCACATCATGTCAGTTAATTGGGTATTCAGCTGATCTCCGTGATGATCCACTTTCATGAGTCATGCCACTCCTTTGAGTCTTTCAAAAGAATGCATTGTCCACTGTCGCATTGTGTGTCTGTCCCGTCTAATCATGCTGCCAAGTCTTGTGTCATGCTGCCTGATGTTCAAGGGGGATTTGAAGAAGTTTACCTCTGCAGTCAACATAGTCTTTGTGTCAGTACTTTTGAGTTAGTCCTATGGTTACTACATTCCAGAACTATGTTCCGAGTTTCATGTCGTTGATGGGGGACTCATCATGGCCCTCCTTCGACGAGACTATTCCCATCGACATCAACTCATTATCCAAGAAATAGTCTTAGAAACAAAAACTTAGTACCTTGATATCTGTATGCCTTAATGATAGATTCTCTTGCTCTCAACATAGGTTCACATCATTAACCTTTGATCGATAGAATCAATTGGGTGTTTGACATCAGGACATCTATTCACACTCAGTAGATTGTACTAGTATACCTTGGGAATCATTGACATTAATGGTGATCTCCCTCGCACTTGTTAACGGTTCACATCATTGGCCAGTAATCAAGTGTTTTCTACCATGTTCGACTTCATATCATTGTAATCACATGGATAGAATCGTACTTTGTGGAAGATGAGACGAAGACCCTGGGTAGTTGGTTAAAGTGCTCATTACTTTTCCCCTAGTCTATGATGGAGTTTTGTATATCTAGCATGGATCCACATTTGTATGGTCATGGCTATGCTCAAATTTGCGTCTGTATGACATAGATCTACATTGTATGTTTGGTAGCTATGTCCAAGTTTGAGTCCTCTATCACATGGATCTAAACCGTATTCTAGTAGCCATGCTTGTTTATTCCTTCCATGGATCTGCCTTGTATTGGTCGGCAGCCATGAGTTGGTTACTTGTGTCTATGAGTAAAAAATATTGATGTACTACAGATTCCTACTTGACTACATGCTCCGACCGAGCCAACATTTTCACCTCATAGCAACGACTTGTTCTCTCAAAGCTCTCATTTATCGTATCCCTCCAAGAATCATGCTTTGGGGGGCATCTTGTTATACCAAAATCTTGTCATCATCATGTGATAAGACCTTTGACATACCTATTTTCCCTTAATCCCATCACTTGGAGTGGAAACCCATGTTGATTGTCAATCTTTCATAAAAAGACTCAGCACCATGTTTTCCCCTTTATCCATGAGCGGTACCTTGCTCGCACCGCTTATGCCTTGTTATCCATAAGTGGTTCCACCGCTTATAGCCCTTGGTACATAAGCGTTTCTTACCTGAACCGCTTTGTCATAGAAGGAGAAAAGCAATACCCTGGGTAAAATGGGAAAAAGAGAAGATTCTCAAGGCTTCTAGATCATGAGCCTCGTGTCCTCCCTTATCCATATCATTGTGGGTCAGTTGAGCTTGAGATCCCTCATCCTAGGATCTTAAAGGCCACCTCATCCACAAATATCTCAACCATTCCTATCCATTGAGCCTTATAAATACAAGCTCATATCCATGGTTGAGGGGGAGAACCATTGAAGTATTGTTATGCTGTTGGATTGACCACTTGGCCCAAGCCATTGGAGAGCACAGAGAGCAAAGTTGGAGCTTATGGGGATGAAAGTTTTGGTTTCATCGAGATGCATGTCAACACTAAGGCTTAATTGGTTGTAAACTTCTCCATTTTAATCTTAATGCAAAGCTGATTTCTTTCCCACTTTACTGTTGTTGTTTGATTTCACATGTAAATGTTGTTGGATTCCTTAGTCACTGACATGGATTAATAGATTATGTTCTTGTAGCTTTGATGTGTTTGCATGTTTAATCTGATTACAGGTACATAGGTTTACTATCGAAGCAGGAATTCCAGGTATCTACGATATCCAGGGAGGGTCTTCATCCTTTGTTGCTCATTTGTTCTGGATCTGAACCATTCAGACCAAAGGAACAACTTCTATCTGCAGAAGGTGAAATATTCCTGCTAACAGTTTATTAGGAATTTTTGGTTTATTATGAAAATTTGTAATCAACACTTCTTACTACAGGATAAATGCGGCATTTTAAAATGACCCAAATTGTTGAAATCATGAATTGAACACTCGAAATCGCATTTTCATCGTAGTTTTCGGAATTCCTTCTCCGCTATATTCCAGATGGTAGGGGTCAATTTGGTTAACACATATAATTCTCCCCTCTTTCACCCATGTTGTTAGTAACTTCATAATCGACCAGGTGGAACCGAGAAAACTTACAGGTGGGACCATCGCTGCCACTATTTTCACGATGGAATCTAGGGCTAATAGTGACTCATTGGATCTCTCGACGCAACAACCAGAAGAACCGTCGTTGTTACTGCTAGCAGTAAGAGCCCTAGATCTGGGGATTGGGGGAATCTCTCTTTCTCTTTTTCCTCAAATTCTTCTTGAAGAAAGAGGGTCTACACTATCTGCAGACGCCACAATTATTCACATAGAACCCTTCTTAGACCCTCTTTGGAACCCTACTTCATCTGCAGAATGATTTTTGTACAACTATTTGGAGTTGTTGGAATCGGGATGTCTAGGATCTCATCCAACTCCACCTACCCTGCCTCCCTTATTGGCCTTAAAAGAAGGGGATGCTGTTAGCCCAAAGGGTTACATTGCTTCTTGTTTGTGGCCAAAGGATTTTCCAGGGACACCACCTGATTCATGATCTGATAGAAGAGGCAGAGAGCCACAAACGAAAATTCAAGCCGGTAGCAAGGGCTTATCAAATATCCCTAGAAAAAAATTCAAGAACGAGTGCCTCTACTCAACTAGTGGGCCTCTTAATCTCATGTACGGTGTCAACATGTCGATAGACGACACTGGGCCTATGGAAGACTCTGCTCTAGTGGGAAAAATTTGCGGGAGAAACCCTATATCAGAGGATATGGAAATTTGGATTAGGAAGAATTGGTCAAGTGTTCTCAACTATGAATCGAAAATAGATGCCCTTACAAAGGGGTGGTTTGGATTTAGATTCAAATTCACAAGTGATGTTGAAAACATTCTTGTGAAACAATGGAGCTATGGAGCTGTTCCTATTCTGTTAAAAAAATTGACTCCTCTCTTTGATGTGGACAGTGAGATACTAGACACTATGCCAGTGTGGGTGCGCCTTCAGGGACTCCCCTGGGAATTTTGGAACCCGAACTCGCTTCACAATTTGGGGAGTACGCTTGGAGTGTTCCTGGAGGTCGATCTTTCTTTTTTGAAGACACGAAGGAAAAATGTAGCACGAATACTTGTCTCTTTAAACATTTGAAAATATCTCCGAGAGCACATTAATATTATCTGGGGTGACTCTGTTAGGAAGCAACTTCTGGACTATGAAGGGATCCCCTTCATATGTCACTGTTTCCATGCAACATGACATATAGCAAAAAATTGTCACCTGGGGTTTTCAAAATCCCTATCACAAAAAAGATGGCTCCCAAGGGAGTCCATGACTTCGAGCACTGAAAATATCCCTTAATGGATGTATGAAGAAGATCATCCTCTCCAGGCTATTGATAAAAAACAATCTCCTGAGGCAAATGCTTATCAAGCAGTTTTCACAGATCGGGTGGAAGAAACTTTTTGACAACATGATCAACTGATCTTCAAAGGTAATCCTATAGACCCTACTTTGAATATGAATTTGAACAATTTACATTTGAATGATTCTCCATTTGCTGTTACAAAATCTCTTTCGTCACCGTTGATTAGTTCCTTGATAAAAAAACCATCGATTCAAACTGTTCGTGCACAATAACTGTGAAACCACATTTTACTGCTTGCGCTTTGCTTGAAATGCTCATGAACTATATCAATAAAGGTTACACTTTGAAACACCTAAATGAAATCTAACCCCTGTAGATTACAGATAGATTAAAATGCTATGAATTCATGAAATAATTCGACTCAATGTAAACACAAAATCAATACAATAATTTCTTTGTTCACTTGTACCATTCAATTAACTTCCATATCTTGAACCTAAATAAAATTGATCTTAACATAGTACAAACCCATACACTATCGCTTCTTCTTAAAGAACAAGTAGTTCCGAGATTTTCCCTAGATCAATATACTACCTCTCTCTCAGGCTCTACATGCCTCCAAGCTATCCAAGCTTATTGAGCTATGCTAAGTTTCTATGAGCTATCTGATGTCAGTATGGATGGCCAACAATAATGTCTTCAACTCCACTGAAAGAACCACTATATGATGATAATGGACCATTCACGTAGTATAAGACATTCAAACAAAATACTGAGTATTTTAATGAAATCTCAATACTATAACAGATTCATTTACCTTCCATAAATGGAGAATACCACTCAAAAACATAAAATACAACCATGTCACATTTTTTTTGGTTTCTATTGATTCACAAAGAAAATCCAGTCCACAATGTCTACACAATGTATTCTAACCTCTAATCATCGAATTTACAAGCCTAAATAGACAGAGCATAGCTATCTTCCTTGAATGAAGGTAACAAACAACCAAGAATATCCTATTTGTGATTATGTCTCAAACACTTAAAACAGATAACTAAAATCCAATTAAACCTAACCTACAATCTATATTTCAGGAACCAACTCTTGTAGTAAACAAAAAATGATTCGAATGTTTCTTTTTTTCCTTTTCCAGTTGTAAAGATTCCCCTGCATCAGGATGCCAGGGTTAAAATGCTTATGAATCCCTATTCATAAGTTCTTCAATGGAGTAACCCTTCTTCTCAATCTCTGCTACATTCATCAAAGCAACATCTTCTTCAGGGTTCTCTTTCCACTTGACCAAGTATTATAGCTATTCTATGCATCTAGTCTTCTTAGCTAATCTGGTGTCTAATATATTTTCAGCATCCAAAGGCTTTGCCATTGGCATATTCTTTTCCCACTTCACCTCCTTATTCATACCTGGTTCTAGATTATTTGTAACTTGTTTTGTTCCATCCTTTTCATAAGGAAATAAGTCAGATATGTTAAGTATAGGATATATACCAATCCCATCTGGTAGCTGCAATTCATATGCATTAGTTGTAAACTTCCTAAGAATTTTGCAGGGTCCTATTTTTTTGAATTTCAACTTGTTATATTCACCTTTTGGGAATATTTCCTTCCTTATGCAAGCTAAGACTAGATCTCCTACCTCATAGTTGACCTCTCTGCTCCTTTAATCTACTCTATACTTATACTACTGATTGTTCACTTGTAATTATTGCTTGACCTATTCATGTAGCTTGGTGATGGCTGTAGAAAATTATTCACCTTCAACAATCCTTCCTTCGAATTTCCCTAAGTCTCTTAGCTCATATACACCCCTAGGATGCATTCCATATAGAATTTGGAAACGACTTAGGCCTATGCTTCGATTGGGTGAATCGTTGTATGTAAACTCAACTTGAGCTAGCACATGATCCCATTGCCTTGGCTGCTCACTAGTTAGGCTTATCAAGATATTACCCAGAGTTCTATTCACTACCTCAGTCTGGCCATCTCTCTGAGGATGATAGGCTGAGCTAAAGTTCAGTTTAGTTCCTAGCTTTTTCCACAGATTCCTCCAAAAATGTCCAGTAAACTTAGTGTCCCTTTTTGAAACTATACTCTTTGGTAGCCCATGCAACCTAAAAATTTCATTAAAGAATAAATTTTCTATATGTGTTGCATCGCTAGTCTTATAGCATGGTATAGAATGTTCCATCTTGATAAACCTATCTACAACTACAAATATAGAATCATTACCGCTTTGTGTCTTTGGTAAACCCAATCCATACTTACGGAATCCCAAAGCCTGCTTAGAACGGGAAAAGGAGTGTATAACCCTGTGTTCTGGCTCCTCCCCTTAGAATGATGACAAATCCTACACCTTTTCACAAAATTCTCTACTTCTGATCTCATCCTAGGCCAAAATTAGAAGTGACTCAACTGTCCAACTGTCTTGTCTATGCCAAAATGTCCATCCAATCCTCCATTGTGTTTCTCTTGAATCAAATTCTCCCTCATAGAGCATTTTGGAATGCATAGTCTGTTGTCCTTGAATAACAGCCTATCTTGCAATATGTACTCATTCCAAGGTCCCCTATCTCTTTGGGCAGGATTTCAACTTATCTCATAAGCTTCCTTAAAGTCTATATCAGAATTATACAAATCTTTAAGAAAATCAAATCCTAAGACTCAAACCTGACTCTCTTGCACCATTAAGCTTTTCCTACTTAAGGCATCTCTCACTCGGTTAGATTTTCCACTTACATGCTTAGCAACGAAAGTGAAACCTTGCAAGAACTCAACCCACTTCACATGCTTCTGATTTAATTTGGGTTGCTGCATTAGGAGTTGCAAGGCATTTTTTTTAAGTGTGCTTGCTAAGTTGAATTCACACCTATTCTCTGCAAGATCACCCCATGGGAAGAGGAGATGAATGCATTGGTTGTCAATGTGGGCTCCAAAGTTTTAGTTTACTTTATTCATCTTAAGAATAAAGACACAAGGATAATGGAGTGGGTTACAAAGAAAAGGAATTCACGTTAATATCCATATTCCAAATATATTCGGAAATTAATTGGGTGGATAAGCACATATGGATAAGAACAACATGGAAATAGTTGGAGGATAAGGTGGGGTGGGGCCACAACAGGAAAATTTCCTTCTTAGTTCCAGGAGTAAATCATGACTGTCACGTACCCTCCCATCAATTTGATGCAAGGGAGGAAACATGACCAAACATACCGGGCTTATTTGTCAATCTCATCCCCATTCATTAGTAATAAATTCATGGATAAATAAAAGCTTATGCATGAAGATCATTCTTAATAAACACAATGGAATTACACACTATCCACACACCATTTCATCATGCATCCCGCATATAAACAACAGTCATTAATTAAAACATTGCAGAGCACAGAACTAACCTAACACAAACCACAAAGAATGCTTATTTGTAAATGTAGTGCATAATCATACTCAATATAAACACAACGGAATAAACATAATAACACACACGCAGAAGGGAGTACATCAACCTATTTCTTCCAGGAAGAATAATGAAACAACCATACAACAATCAATCCCATTCTCATTCTATGCACAGGCTTCATGTCAACTAGCTTAAGATAATCATATCATTCAATTAACATGAGTAATTAAACATGCAGAACAAAACACAAAATGATCACAATTTAAACCATAGAGAATACTTACCTTTAAGATGAAACTGTCGAACAACTGGCTTTGAGAGAGAAAAATTCCACCCAACCATAGATCTTTGTCCATCCTATATTTTTTTAGCTAAGAGATCACCCTCGAGCTAGGATGTGTATCCACTAAGGAGGAACTAAATCGGCTCACTCATAACCATGGTTTCACTCAACCAGTCATGCTAAGCCAACACACAGTTGGGTTTATCAAGCATGCAATAACAAAGGAGGAGGATGCTAATCTAGTGAGCTCAACCACAGAGCTACAAACATCTCAAGCTAAATTCAAGCAATCCAATCCTCTATTCCAACATTCACACTTGGATTTCTCACAATTCTGCCATCAAATAACTCAATCCCGTCATTGGATTTCTGGGCTATAAAAACTGGGTTTTCCAATGGATTTCGAGGTATCTAATACTCTCAATTTCACCCCAAGGTTCATATCTATGGATCCCCCATTGGATTTCACCATCAAATACCAATTCTGGGCGTTTTTGGCTCTTTAAAATGTGGGTTCTTGCAAATTTGCGATTTCTGGTTTTCTCCTCATTGCTAGGCATTTGTAATGGATGGAAACTCAAGATGGGATCTTCCACCATGGAATGTGAATGAGGAAAAACTAATTCCCATGAGGTAGAGTGACTTGTGGGTCAAGAAAACAGAGCCCATACCTTGCCATACGAATTTCTAAGCTGCCCTTGCTCCATTGAAGCCATGGATTGATTTCTTCAACAACTTTCTTACATAGAAATAAATGCCAGAAAAGAATTCAAATGGATTGTCAAAAAGACATTTGGAAACCTATGGTTCAATCCCACAACCCCCTCACCACTCCCTAGTGGATACACATGCCCCTTCTCATTAGTTTCTTCCATAGCCAGTTTTGGTATTTTATTGCACGCTGTTTATTTACATCATTTTTACAATGTTCCATGGATTAATAGCACATGGGTAACATAATATCTAATACTTTCCTTTTAACTAAAAATATGAGAATCCCTAATAGGTCCTTGGCCTTGAGCTCCACACTAGGAAAACATACCTCACATGTATACAATATCTACATTAAAAGTTAATATATCCTAAGAGTCAAAATGGGGTATTACAATGACAAAGTAAGGTATAGAAATGAAATGCTTCCCCAATATGTTTGTAAATCTACTCTAATCGGATGTACATGACTAATTTGTTGGTTTGAACATGTTGCAATAGGCATATATAGATGATCCTCCTTGGATTAACCCTATAAAAGGATGAAAAAATAGAACAAGCGCGCTATGAATTGAACTTCAATAGGACATTTCAAGCTAATATTTATACCCATCCACATAATAATTAATTCAGGTCGAGTTTATTCATAGGCTAGACCTAGAGTTTATAATTATTTATAGGTTGGACCTAGTCATGTGCTAGGATAGATCACTCCCTTCAAAATATTAACACATGTTTTTATACAGATCTTCTTACCTTTTATCAATGTATTTATGATGAAGAACCATGCCCAACTGCTATAGGTCAAGCCTTGCTTAGAAGGTAGTCCTATCTAGCAATCTTTCATCAAGAATATCTATATTATCTTATTGTTGCTGTCAGTTCAAATGGAATGCCCATAATTTATTCTTTAGGTCCTTTTAGTGCCCAGACCTACTTCTACAAAGAGATAAACATGTTGCTTGATGAAGAAACTTGTTCCTAAAGTGAGGAACTCCAAGATGGTATGTTACAGGTTTCAAACTCTCCATTCCATTGTTAATTCCATGGACATAGTAATTTGATATGAAATATGCTGAAAGGAACGCCAGTTGATACAAATGTATAAATGGTTGTTGACAACCTAAACAATATTTTTATCAAATTCCCGTAAGATCCATTATTCATAGGTATGAAGTATTATTTTGATGATAAAATTGTTTAGAACACACCCAAAAATACTTTTACTGCTATTCAAATTGCCCCAAATCTCTATTTTCAAGCATTCATTGTGCTTTGAGATACTCCAAGAAAGCTATAAAATCTCTCATCTAAGATATTTGACACATTCAACGCTCATATGTATTGTTGTTTGTTTCAAAAGGATTCCCTAGAATAGGGTTTCTTCACCCCTGCAACAACCTTTACTATACTTGTAGATGAGGATCTCATAATTTTCTTTAGCTTGATTATGATTTTGAAAGGCATGCTTACAGTTGGAATGATTTGAAAAGTGCCTTGAATAAACTAGGACAATTATATGTGCTGAGATTGAATTTTAATGTTGTTTCCAATGCTTTCTATGTGAATGTTCCTTGCCAGGAATTAGTTCTTAGTGTTGTTGCTTCAAAGATATACTACCCAACATACTTCTTATTGACTATTTAAAATGCATAGAATCACTTTTTGATGTCCAAACACGCTACAACAAACCCATAAATGATTCTTTCCCCTTCTTACTGCTCCACGAGTATGATAATGTCCATAACTTCCATAGCTTGATGATGTGTTTCCCAACACTACTTATTTGATGTTGGATTATCACTATCACGATGAGAACACTCATTAACATCCACATGCATAGGACACCCATACAAAATGGGTGGTTACATGTAACATGACCCATCATTGTTCTTTTTTACTGGATATTCATTAAATATATTTAATTTACTCTGTTTCTAGTTCCACTATGGTTACTTTTGGTTTCACTATTTTAGCTTCTTTGATGAAATATGAAGAAAACCCTCCAAATTCAGAGGTAGTCAAATTTTGTTAAAGAAACCTAGGCTTCACTCATGAGTGTTTCTGCACAACTTGCCTCATAATAGCTAAATTTTAGTTGGGAAACCTGGATCTCAGGAATATGTACATATCAACTAGGATAAGAGATTCCTCGACACTTTAGAGCTGTTGCTCCCATCATGCACAACTTTCCTATCAAATTTCCAAGGTCTTCCTAACAGAACATATCATACGTCCATGGGTATGATATCACAAGTCACCTTGTCTTGATATCTTCCTATTTGGAATTCCCCTTTATTTTGTTCTGTAACCAGCAATTGGTGTCCCTTATGCATCCATGACACCTTGTAAGGTGTTGGATTCTTGAATTTCCCAAGCTTCAGCTTTTCCACCATTTCAGTGGACACCAAATTCTCGGTGCTTCCACTATCAACAACTACTTTGCAACATTTTCCTTGAACTTTGCATGTAGTTCAAAATAAGGCCTTCCTTTTTGAAGACTCTACCACCTCCTTCTTTGGTTTCAATAGAATCTTGTTCATAAGAAGATCCTCCCCAACCTCAGGTGCATACCCTACGATAGGAGCTTGTGCCTCTTCCTACTTTCCTTGTGCAACATAGTTTCCTCTTTGTCCTACATTTTCATTGTCAGGGCATTCATAGGACCGATGGCCTATCTTGTTACATCTGTAACATCGGTAGACTGACTCTTTGCCTCTACCTCTACCTCTATGGTTGGATCTTCCAACTCGAGGTTCATCTCCTTTCCCTATTTGATATTGCTGGTTAGAACCACCAGCTTCATCCTTGAAGGTTGGAACTTTCTCTCTTCCTATACCAAAGGTTTGTTTCTTGGCTATATTCTCTACCTCCTCTCATTCACATTGCCATTTTCTTGTTTTCTTTTATTTGTCATGCTTGCATAATGAATGTATCAATAGAAATATAGTAAATTCATAAAAGGTAAGCATGCATCAATGACAACAACAAATATTGCTTCACTTTATTTCCTTTTCTTTATCTAACCATATTGCTACCCCTATCAGCCCTACTTCTAGGTATAACTCTGAGCTAGTGAAATATTTTGAATACATTTAATCCTCACACTTAATGGACATAATGCCTGCAAGTATTGCATTATGCATGCAAGAGTAAGATAAAATGCCTGAACATGCCCACAGGGTAATAGATAAATTCCCGCTGAACCCAAAAATGCCTGAAATAGAGGTGGAAAGATGCACGAAGGAGGTGTTGAAATGTTAGTATATCATTGAAATGCTAGTGACATGTAAGGACATGCCCGCATAAGTATGCAATCACCCACACATGACGACTATATGCCCATGACATGTAAGGAAGGACATGCCCACAAAATGAATGTATCAATAGTCATCTAGTAAATTCATAAAAGGCAACCATTCATCAATGACAACATCATAATGCTGCTTCACTTTATTTCCTTTTCTCAACAGGCTACATACATTTTTCCAAATCAACTTCTTATCCAATTTGGAGAATTGATGTAAATGTATTCTGCAGCTTAAATGTGGGAATATTTAACTAGCCATGGTCGTTTTTAGTGCACCTATGATGCCATGATCAAGAATACAATTGAAACAAATCAAGGACTTATGGAAATTCATCTCCATCCAAGTGGTCATACAATATACTTGAAGAATATCTTTATAAGCTCATGCTTCCCATAATAGCTTTACTTTAGCTTTACGTATCAAGTGTTTAACTTTATTAGTAAAATTCCCGTGACATGTAAGGACATGCTCGTATAATGATTGTATCAACAATCATCTAGTAAATTCATAAAAGGTAATCATGCATCAATGATAACATCACAATGTTGCTTCACTTTATTTGCTTTTCTTTATCTAACCATACTGCTCCCCCTATCAATATGTAGACTAATTGCTAAACATGAAACCTTGCTGGTCTATTCATCTTAATATATTTAATTTGTCTCACATATATCTTCAGAATCGATGAAAATTAATATCTCACAAATGTAGATTTTTGCAAACATATTGTATCTAATTTCTTTCTGCATTTTACTTCATCTATTGTTATGGCTTCCTATGGGCATTTTTCAACTTTTTGTGCATTTTTGCTGGAATTTGTCTGGACGTACGTGCATATGTTTGAGGCCTGCGGGAATTTTATAAGGTAGTGCATGCATTTTATCAGTCCAAAGAGCATTTTCAAACTAGATGTGATAATTTCTCCAAATCAACTGCTTATCCAATTTGGAAAATTGATTTAAATGTATTCTGCAACTTAAATGTATTTACTTGCAGACTGAATGTATTCAAGTGAATATGCAAATCACCTCCTACTTCCTCATAATTGGAACGATCTAAAAAATAAAGTTTTCAATGCAATATAATTAGTAAACTTATTAAGAGGATGACGAACCCCCTCCCCAAAAGAACACTCGAGCTCTCCTACTTTCTCTTGTGCCTCTTGTAATATTTATGTAACCTATCTGGGTCCTTTGACTGAACTATAAGGAAAAATAGTATATGTACATGTGCTAGAATTTGACTATCCGTATCTAATTGATTTGGAATCTATGGATCAATATTTGGGGAAGAAAACTTCTCTACCCCGTCAATGTCTATTGGAGACCCCTAAGGATTAGGGGACCTTGCATCCTAATCGAATTTGACATCTTAACATACACATATTTTGTAGGGATTGAATGTAAACTTTGGAGGCCTTATAAGTCTTGTCATATCCCACATAAATTTCATTCAAACTAAAGAGGTTCAAACTTGGACAATGTTTATAAGGGTAATGATGGAATCCCATCCTCCTCTCTTGGTACCATACTGTTCATATAGGATGGGTTCTATTTTGGACTTGTCATGGTTACTGGTACCCTAAAAGGAATCTGATACATCATATCCATCCATCAATATGAAATTCAAGGCATGGATATCCTGCACATGAATTGGATAATCCATGTCTAGCCACAAGGTGTTCCCATGCACTCAACTAATAAGGAACTTGGTGCATCTAGTATTTTCCTCAATGGTGGTGCCAAATACTAGTAGGTCAAGTAGATATCATTGTGAGAGAGACCACATTTCAGAAGGGGTGCACCACCAGAGAAGAGAGACACTAGCCTTTAGCAAGAGTGCATAGTGTATATCTTCCATGTAGGTCTATATAAGTGTCCTGCATGTAGACTCCACACAAGTCTTAGAATTTATGTTGGTGGGTAACATATGGAGTTTAGTGAGCTTTTTGAGACTAGTTATTTTACACTAGAATTCGCAACAAATATTGTACTTCAAATCTAGGCTTGCCTCTAGGCTCTGACAATGATGTTGGTAGGAAACAAGTGTGAGAGACTAAATGTCCTCCTTGAAACTGATGTCCTCTTCGAAACAATATAGGATAGAATATATATTTCAAGCACATAACTTATTACTTATTAGTATAGGATTTATTTAAGTCTTGAGAAATATTATTAGGAAGAAAATTGAGAAAATGGCACACATGCATCCTCAAAGGATTGAGAAACATCCCTCCAACCCAAATCTCCTACTTTCAATGGAATCCTTCTATCATATCTTACCTCCATTTTCCTACCTCATAAAACTTAACAAGTGCAATATTTCAGCTCTATGTTATACTACCTCAGAATATGAAGTTTGAACCATTCCCAGCCTAGAAGAAATGCAATTATCATGCTCAACAGTCAATAGATTAAGTTTGAACACTCAATATTATGTTATATGGGTTAGATTCAGAATATATGATAATGGTAGCATCTCCATTGGATGGCATCAAAGGACTAAACACTATGCTACAAGGTATGAATCGACCCTCACAAAAGCACCTTCTGGGCTGCCAAAACATAAAAATTCAGAGAATACTTTATTATATATATAAAACTTCTCAAATTACCAATTTGGATTTATTTTCTATTATAAACAAATTTCTATTATGAACATATTTCATACTATCTCTTTCTCCCATATCTTGAGAGAATTCAAATTTCCTAAACCATTTTGAAATTAGTAATCAAGGCTGGAGATCTTAATATTTGGAAACTTTATTGTCTTTTTCTTAGTAAAAGTGTTTTGAAAGTTTGGACATTTTATACATGGAATGGTTTGTTAATGAGAAGACTATAATAAGTAATTACAATCTTGGCTGAAGGGAATTCTCATTTTTTGTGAAAGAGATTTAAGGCTAAGTAATGCATATTTAAACACAGGCTTGCTTTGATATGTGGATTTATGGTTGCTCTTACATGTACAAGAAGTTACCATAGGCTTCCTTCATTTGCTAGATTTGGATATGCCTCTGCTTTATTGTTGATTCAAGGTGTTTTAATGTTTATTGCTGCTCAGAATTGCTCCCAATGTGCCCAAAAATTTCACACATTGCTGCATGGGTGCTCAGAATTGGAAATCAATCCTCAAATTCAACCCAAAGTTATGAATGAGGCCGATTACTACTGAAATTAACCCAAATTTAAAAATGATGTTCTTCATTGCTGATTAGATACACAATCATGGAGCATTAAGGTTTATTTCACACCCAGGTTTTCCCAGACTTGAGGGATCATACTTCTTGTTGTTATTTCACATAGATAGGGTTGTTGAGATTTGAGAAATTAATGCCTAGAATGCTGCTACAGGTTTCTTTTATTCTCAGAAAGCTTCTACAGGTTTCCTTTGATTCTATGTTCCAAGAGAGCTAACGTGCAATCTACCTCCACCATGAGACATTTCCCTAATGTTCCTTGGTAATAGTTTAGGAACTAGGGTACAAACTCGCTAAATATGGAAGTTACAAGTGCACCGAAGCAAGTGATGAGAGCGTAGAATTATTTTGGTCACTTTTGTGGCATGGGGAGAGGCCCTCTAAGGTAATCCTTTGAAATAATCACCCTCCTATGGTATCCTGCAACAATACTGAAATATAAGCAACAATCCCACTGTTGGTGAAATCCAAAGAACCCTAAATGGTAAATTCATAACAACATTGAAGGGAAACACCTAAGAAATACTTTGAGGCAGTTTCTAGTAGTTAACCTCAGTCATATCAGTAGACCTATAGAAAGGATTCATGGCTACATGATGCAGGTGAATAGGCTCAAATGATGAAGTCACTTATGACTTGATGAAGTTTAGTGGAATCTTCTAGAAGAGAGTTGGGTCTCTTGTAATTTTCTGTTTTGTTTAATATATAATTGAATAAGTGGAGAAGGAATCTCGATCCTTTCCAATGTAATAGATAGGGTTTGTTTTGACAGATAGAGGTGGTTGAATAATATTAGGATTTATTTAATGATTTAGTTAGCCGAGTCATAGTTTCAATCCTATTCCCATGGATCTGAAACAAAATTTCTTTTTTTATTTATTTAAACACAATAGAAATAAATTTTAAGCAGAGCTGGAAGTAGCCCAATAGATTTTGGGATAGCTCATAGAAACTTAGAATAACTCGAGAAGCTTGGATAACATGAAGGCTTGTAGAGCCTGAGAGATAGGTAGTATATTGATCTAGGGAAAAGCTCGAAACTACTTGTTATTTGAGCAGAAGCGACAATGTATGGGTCTGTACTCTGTTAACATCAATTTTATTTCAGGTTCAAGCTCTGGAAGTTCTAAATGTTTTTTTCTCTTTTTAATGTTTATTATTTTTAACGTTTATTAATATTTTGATGTTTATTATTACGTTAATGTTTATTATTTCTTTTTGGGTGGTTTCTTTTTGTTTTTGGTAGCTATGAGTATGGGAGAGATTTATTTTCTGTGGTTGGGGATACATCCACTATCAAGAAGAGTTTCAACACATTTACAGGGAGCACAATATGATTTCTAATGTTTTATACAAGGCAACACTTTCTCTTAAGATGGGAAAACTCTCCTATATTGAGATGTTGGATGGAGAGTCTATTGGGAGCGATACCATCCTGTTATTTTAAATTACGTTATTCAACATACTTGTTGTGACTTACTCATCTTTCTTAGTAAAGATTCAAGTTTTTGTTATCCTTTGACTATGCTATACTGACTGCTCCTTTCGATGAGTTGTTTTCATGGCATATAAATGCCTTATTTCAGGGGGATTTTCACTTTACCCCCTAGTTGCTTCCTTCGATAAGCCTCCAGGGCTCTTTGTGTGCTTCTTTGGACTAAGTGGAATCTCTTTTTGGTGCTAGATTGAGGCTTTCTTTTTGTACACCCTTTGATGATGGGTTGTAGGATGCTTTTTTGACATGGGCTGGGTACTCTGAATTGACATAAGTATAAGATATAAGATATTTTTGAAATTATTAAAACCAATTGAAAATGTAATTTTGCAGTTATAGAAAGTGTTTGCTGTTTTTACCAGTTGGGATTCCACGACATATTTTTTTTCCCTATATCTTATTGATTATGTTTGTTATTTACTATTTTAAAAGTGGTTAAAATTGTGAAAAAAAGTCAACAATCCTGATTCACCCCCCCTTTTAGTATTGTCCAATATTGTAGCATTTAAATGATTATGTTATTAGGAAGATGAGATGACCACATGAGATTCCTTATCCAATGATCATGATTATGAGCTTCCACTCTTTGCATGAGACACATGAGACGTATGACCACATACAGTTGAGAAGGTCGGGTAACCTACCCTCACGTTGACTTGATGTTCAAACTATCTTGTCATTTTTTTCCATGTCATCATCCTTTGTGATCAACCTTTATATTCCTTTTGGCAATGTCATCATCCTATACCATCAACATCCTTTTTCCTTTACTGTTGTTCCTATCATCTCCATTAAAGTGGTTGTACAATATAGTTGAAGAATATCTTTATAAGCTCAGGATTCCCACAACAACTTCACTTTATCAGTACCTTTTAAGTGTTTAATTTTATCATTGAAATTTCCATGACATCTAAGGACATTCCTGCATAATGAATGCATCAATAGTCATCTAGTAAATTCATAAAAGGTAAGCATGCATTAATGACAACATCATAATGCTGCTTCACTAAATTTGATTTTCTTTATCTAAGCATACTACTCCCCTGTCAATATTGAGAATAATTTCTCCCCCTGAAACCTTGCTGGTTTGGTCATCTCAAGATATTTATTTCTACATTTTACTTCATCTAATTTCTGTAAACATATTGTAGCTAATTTATTTTTACATTTTACTTCATCTATTGCTATGGTTTCCTGTTGGAATTTTTCAATGTTTTTGAGCATATTTGCAGGAATTTGTTTGGACCTGCGTGCATATGTTTGACGTCTGTGGGCATTTTATAAGGTAGTGCGAGCATTTTTTCAGTCCAAAGGGCATTTTCAAACTGGCTGTAGGGAATTTCTGAATAGGCTACGGAAATTTTTCCAAATCAACTGCTTATCCAATTTGGAGAATTGATGTAAGTGTATTCTACGACTTAAATGTGGGAATATTTAACTAGTTGTGGGAATTTTTACAAGCCGTGGGCATTTTTACTCTATTTCCATGTGGGCATTTTTAACTAGTTGCGAGCATTTTTACTCTCAAGAGTGGGCATATTTGAGGCTTGAGGATATTATTGAGGCCTGGACAAAATTTGTCTCCTCAACTTGCGGGCATATTGGGGACCTTGCGTGCATTTTAATGACATCTCCTTCACTCATGCTGCCATTTTTCTTCTTCCTACGTGCATTTTTCTGAATCTTTCCCACAAGTATTGTATTATGCATTCAAGACTAAGATAAAATGCCCGCAGCTAGTTAAACATGCCCACAGGGAAATTTTAAACCTTTTGTGCATTTTTGCATGCATTTTCCTTCCATATGTTGGCATTCTTTACATCATCTTGGAGGATGAGCCAAAAATTGTTTTGAATACTTGTTCTGTAGTTTGGAAGACCTATCTATTAAATTTGAGCATATAGATCTGTAGACAAACACACAACTCACAAAGAAGATCTCACAATTTACTCAACCATTGAAGAATGAAACAGTGCAAAAGGCTTGTAGCTGTGAATGCTTTCATTAATCAAAAAAGTAATCCAGATGATAATTACAATAATGTAAAATGGCTTTAATAGCCACAAGCAATTCAAATCCACATGAGGAAGTTTGAATTGATGACTCTACTTGACTGTAGGTAACCAAGACATTGTCTAAATCACTATTGGAGGACCTAGTAGTTAACTGTCCTTGTCTAAATCATAACCAGATTTTTAAAACACAACCAAGTGTTACATTTAGTATTAAATAATGGTTAACTGACTGTGGTAGGTGATAAATTCGCCCCACATGTGTGCAATTAATTAAACGATTATTTAACTGAATGTAGAGGGCTAGAATTGAATGTAACTGACTCCTAACTTGGCCTGACTAGTCATTAACTGAAGTGAACTGACCTTGGTTGGTTTCGGCACTCCCAGTTGCTTCCTAAATTGTAGGGATTGATCTAGGAGACTCCTAAACTTATGCAATCAAGTGCAATAAGTGGCAGTGAGCCTCAATTAGTGTTCCCCACACTTTGGTAACTGAAACATGTGCCCCAATTAGGTCAAGTTTAACCAATGGTGCTAATGACTATAAATAGACTGGATGGACTCCTGATTTAGACATGACTCCCGATTTAGACATATGACCAAATTTGGACAAGGGAGGATTAATAATCCTAACACCCCCCTTGAATGCTAACTTGGACAAACTGTGGGCCCTGGTAACTAAGACCATAGGTCACCCATTACATCAAGTAAAATAAAGTAACTGCTCAAAAATAAGGTGCTTGGGGAAAAACCACATGGGAAAAAAAACCCCCTTCTAATTAAGTAGGTAGAATCAGGATCAATATGGTTCTTCTATGCACAGGTATCCTGGGGCCTGGCATGTGAACCTCTCCATCATATGTCTGGAGGAATATTCCTCTTTGGAAGAAGAATGATATGCTCAACTAAATCAGAAATATAGACAGCTGCTGGATGAAGACTGGACCCATGTAGAGCAACTGAAGTCAACTGAAAAGTGAGGAAAGGTTCTTGAGAATTCAGAGAATGTGAAGAACACTCAAGAAACTGATATGTTGCAGCCATGAACAGCAAACCATGAGTAGTAAGAACAGCCCCAAGTGTTAGGAGTAGGTGTCCAGGCGGATGCAGAAAATCTTCCTCTTTACTAGTTCTGTGAGAAGATGAGCATGTGATCAATGGTAGAGAAGCATTGGGACTGTTGAGAGCGAATGCTGGAGCTCCATAGTCTGATATAGCTTCTGAAATAGATAATGAATCACATAATAAAATATCAGCAACCTCATATGAGGAAACCAACACCAAATCCCCATCAGCAGTTTTGAAGAGAAAGTGCGGTACTTGATTTTTCACACCGGAATTGGTGAGAGAAGCTACAAGCATGACTGAATTTCTTGTGGCTATTAAAGCCATTTTACATTATTGTAATTATCATTTGGATTACTTTTTTTTATTAATGAAAGCATTCATAGCTGCAAGCCTTTTGCACTGTTTCATTCTTCAATGGCTGAGTAAATTGTGAGATCTTCTTTGTGAGTTGTGTGTTTGTCTACAGATCTATATGCTCAAATTTAACATGGTATCAGAGCCTCGACGGACAAGGTACTTCTCCTCCTCAGATATCCTACTGGATCAATTTTTTGTTTTGTAGGTACAACTTCGAAATAAATTCATCAGTTCCTCTTCTCACCCGATCCTCAGACTATTTTGAATGGGGGGTGAAGATGACTTAATGTCTGAGAAGACAAAAACTTTTTTCAGTGTCTAATGTATTTGGTAGAAATTCTTTTGAGAGTGATAATGACTGGCTAAAGGCAAAAGATAAAGCTTTTGAAATAATGGAACTGGCTCTTTCTCCTAGCATGCGCTACCTCAGTAGATCTATTAAAGATCCACAGGAACTCTGGACAAGATTGGACAGAACCTTTGGAAGCACATGGAGCACATCCAGCACCACAAGCATCCTTGATTCAAAAATCTCAGCCTCCACTCTCTCTGATGAAGTTGTTCAAGATGAAGAAGAAGTAGAAGCTTCTACACAGTCAATTCGAATTGAAGACAGTTTCCATGCGGTGACTCCTTCTCCTGATGCTCCGAAAGTTCATGAGATCTCTGATATCTCATCTTCTCATATTGCTGAAACAGAAGAAGACATTCGAATCTCTGATATTGAAGAAAAATTCTGCTGCACTTCCATGCAAACATTCACCAGTGATTTTCCTTTAAATTCTGTGCAAAATTTACCAGTAATTGCTTTCGAAAGTGAAGAGAAATTTGATTTTTATTCCTCTAATGTTGCTGATGGTGTGCAAATATGTGATACCTTGGATATTTTGGAAGAAATATCAGACTACCAGAGTGATCCATTCGCTCCCCATTATCTAGTTTTTCCAGCAAATTCTTGCAGGATTGCATGTACCAAAATTCAGAATTTTGAAGAAGAAGAAAGCCGTGCATCCACCGTCTCGGTTAACCATTTATTTAAATCTGATATTAACCTTATTGGATCTGATATGATCTTATTTATATTTGATCTGATATTTCTTGGTTTAATATATCAAATTCATAATCTTTTAGTACCACTTGTAGCTGTTCTCATCAACGGTCTGAAGAAACAAGTACCGCAAGTCTCCTACAAAACTACTGCTGGGGATTTGATTCCATTTTACAGTTTTGGATATGTTTTGAACCTGTTTAGATCTGATTTACTTTTTGATATGATATTATTTGGTTCATACTTTAAAATCCAAAAGCATTCAGTCATGCTTGTAGCTGCTCTCACCAATTCCGGTGTGAAAAATCAAGTACCGCACTTTCTCTTCAAAACTGCTGATGGGGATTTGGTGTTGGTTTCCTCATATGAGGTTGCTGATATTTTATTATGTGATTCATTATCTATTTCAGAAGCTATATCAGACTATGGAGCTCCAGCATTCGCTCTCAACAGTCCCAATGCTTCTCTACCATTGATCACATGCTCATCTTCTCACAGAACTAGTAAAGAGGAAGATTTTCTACATCCGCCTGGACACCTGCTCCTAACACTTGGGGCTGTTCTTACTACTCATGGTTTTCTGTTCATGGACACAACATATCAGTTTCTTGAGTTTTCTTCACATTCTCTGAATTCTCAAGAACCTTTCCTCACTTTTCAGTTGACTTCAGTTGCTCTACATGGGTCCAGTCTTCATCCGGCAGCTGTCTATATTTCTGATTTAGTTGAGCATATCATTCTTCTTCCAAAGAGGAAGATTCCTCCAGACATATGATGGAGAGGTTCACATGCCAGGCCCCAGGAGAGGTTTAAACCTTTTGTGCATTTTTGCGTGCATTTTCCTTCCATATGATGGCATTCTTTACATCATCTTGGAGGATGAGCCAAAAATTGTTTTGAATACTTGTTCTGTAGTTTGGAAGACCTATCCACATCAGTTTCTTTCTGCATTCTTGCACCCTTACGTTCACCTTAAGAGCCCTCTTTATGTGCCATCCACCATAGCGCTATTGGAATACTTTGTTGTCTTTTTTATTGCAAGTTGGTCTTATTGCTGTGTTGCTGCTGTCTTTGATTTGTGAGGGTTGGATGATCTATTTTACAATCTTTTCCAATTATGGGTTCTCTCCTCTCACAGGTATGTTGGTCTAGTTGAGTCTCATGCAAGTAACCTAACTCTAATAGGTTGATGTCTGTTTAGAAGCATTTTTTTCCGAGGATAAGGGAGCTCCGCCCTAACCAGGGAAAATTTTAAGGGCGAAATTAGAGGGGTCACCAAAAAGTAGAGGGCGATTTTTTAACATAGAAAAGGTTTTTTGAATTTTAATGCATTAGCCCAATTTTTATTAAACCCCAAACTATGTAAAATATATTAGACAATAGTGTGAAAGAGGGAAAACCAAATTTTCGTCATTTAAACAATAGCCGAAATCGTGCGCTCACCCCTGATTTTTGGTAATGGAGGAAAACCACTGCTGGTTCGCCCTTGATTTTTGGTGATGGAGCAAAAAAATTGCTGGTTCTCCCTCCATTTATGGATATTAGGGTAAATATTAGTGAGGTCGCCCTATTTTTATGGATCTTACTATAAATTTCAGTTAGTTCGCCTTCGATTAGGGTAGGAGCAATTTTTTTGGAATATTGGACCTTCATGGTTGATTTTTCCCAAAATCCGCCTTAATGGAAGTGTAAGAGTGATTTTGACCTTCAATCACTATGAATTTGACCGTTTCATCCCCAAATTCAGGGAAAAATTGAAATATTGGGAACACATTGGTGCCTATATAATGCCATATAATGCCACGGGAAGTAGCAATTCACCCCATCTGAAGAATCAATTCAATTTGGGTCTGGACTCTGCTTCAACTTTCCTTCAAATATGGACTCTGCATAGTGCAATATTTATAGAGGTTAGTAATAGTGAACATTAAAGGTCTCAGATTCTCAGTTTTTCGAATGAGTTTCTCAGATTCTTTTGCCCATTTGTTTTCCCTTCAATTTGGTACATTTTAGTGTAATTTTGAGCATTTTTTCATGGATTTTTGGGAGTTTCTTATTTGAAAGTTGTTGATGTTATTTTAATTATAATAGAGTTACTCAAGGATAGCCCTTTTCCCTTTGAAAATTCATTTCAGTAACTTAGGGATAGAGAATTAGTGAAATGTTTCTAGTGTCCTATTTTCCCAGAGTGAAGTGACTTCAATAAATCGAGAAAGGGGTTTCTATATCCATAGTGCCACTAGTTCTCTTATTATGTGAGATATTTAGAGTGTAATTGCAACTATTCAAAAATATGTTGGAAATTTCCTTTAATTGGATTTGTTATCAGGTTTTTATTCTCCATTTCTTTCTTTGTATGCATTAGAAAGGATTCATTGCGCTCTAGACTGGGAGTGCTGCTAGATTTCCTTCAAGCGTTGATTAAACCTTGTCATAAATTGCTCCAACAGCCGCGAATGCCTTATTAAGGATGAGGTATTCATACATTCCTAATTACCAAACAATTTAGTGAAAGATATACCATAAACCTGAAGCATACTATTGCAGATGGTGATCTACAGGAAAACGTGCTCATATGGCTCTAATTTGCTCAAATTTCATGCTTTGGCAAGTCTGAGAGGATGGGTGCACTGATGCTGTAGGTTTTAGGCCATACAATCATCCAAATAAACCATTGATTGGTATATAAGACTCAACATTTACCCTCTTTTAAGACATATTTAAACATTTTTTTTGGAGCATATGCTGCTATAGGATTTTTATATGTTTTGGAACCACTTCTTACTACTGATTAGGGTTGCTGCAAGTCTGAGTCGTGCTGAATGTGCCAATAGATCCATTATTCACATGATTGAAGATATATGTCCTGAATTGTTGTAAATTATTTGCTTAGGACAGATATGCTTCCCATAATTCTCATTAACAGGATGTTGCCTATGTCGAGGTTGTTGGAATGTCTCAGGTCTGTACATGACCTATTAAATTATTAATGACTGTGCTTCTGATTAGTGCTACTTTTCAAGGATTCTATAATTCCTATATTCCTTAAGACATCCCTATTTTTGATTTAGGACACACATTACTTTCAAAGTGTCCATATCTCAAGGTATAAACATCACGTTGATTAAATTTATCATCAAGTCTAGACACTTGAAGATGAAATAGTTGTAAGGAAAACCCTTTTGATGGCAATAGGACTGCATATTATTCTTCAACATGATTTTGTATAGTAGATCAACATATATGTTTGATTAGGAATACTATAAACCTTCAATTACACCCATAAAATTGTTGCGTAGGTGACTTCCACGTTACTGCTAGTGCACATACCTGCTCTTTTGACCCTAATAATTGCCTAGAAATCCCTTGGAAAGTCCATCAATTTTTCCCATATGCATTACTAGACACCCATATGAAATGTGGGGTAACAGATTCCATTAGTCCTCCTAATAATTGTACTCCACTGGGTCCACTTCCATTACATGAACACTGGTGGAACCCAGACGTCCTTGAGTAGACCCCAAGCCTCCTTACATGATTCCATGCTACCCCATGTGTATCCTCTAGGGATTGATTCACAACACTCCTCCCAACTAGGGCGATTTCCAAGCAAGAGAACTTATCCATGTAGCCATCATGAAGGACATCCGTCAATATGTCGAGAGAACTCCAATGCCTTAGGAAAGAATCCCAATCATGCACCCAACCAAGGTCAAGCAACCATTGGGAAAGCTATCTTCAATGTGAAAATCCATCACGAATCATCTTCCATGTGTCAATCCATCTTAAACCATCCGAGAATGAGCATACACCATGTATCCCAAATATTCACCTACAAACATGGTGTAAACACTTTTGGAGTAACCTGGAAGCTAACAGAAATCCAATAGCAAGCTGCCGCACTATCTGCCACAAGGATTTGCAGTTTTTCTTAACCATCCAAGTGTCTCCTAGAAGAGGATCTTTCAACGAAAATGGGGCAATGAAGATGTGATATTCAACATGAAACCATTCCCAACACACTTTGGCAACCCGACATCCCAAAAAAAGCATGCTCAATTGTTTCATCTTGGCCACATCGAACACAAGTAACATCCTGATTAATCAATCCAAATTTATGAAGCCTAGACTTGGAAGCCAAACCTTATGGTTCTGGAGGTGGAAAATGCGATTTTAAAAAACAAGCATCTAAAATAAAAACTAAAATAAAACAAAGTGTGGGGCCATAAGACCCTAGCTTTTTCTTATAAAATAGCCCCTCCTCTCATCCTAAAACACACAAATATGAGCTTTTTGTAGTATTCTATGTTTTTTGTGAGAGATTTGGAGATTCGAATTTTCTATATTTTTGTTTCATATTCTCTTACGATATTTTTTTTTCTGATGATGATAAAAATGGAGAAAATTATTTTTCATGATGCTGTTGTTATTAGGTTTTTATTCTCCTTTTTTTCATTTTAAGCACATGAATTTAACATAAGAGTAATCCTGGTTTCTCTACAGGCCTTTGAGCTTCTTAAAGGATGAAAAATGGCATTCAATGATTTCCATCGTCCATTAGAATCATCAGGATGTAAATATTCTTTTGAATTTTTCCAGATAAGAAATCCATTGACGCCAAATTTGGAAACATGGGTACAGAGCATTACTCCTTTTCAATTGGTTTGTGGAACAAGATGAAATTGTAGACTCAAAAACAATTACACAACAAAAGAATTTTGATCAATGATAAAAAATTCTGAAAGGAATAACAAAATAAATGTACTTACTTACCTGCAGACTTTTGTATATCATAAATGGCATCTAAAATTCTATCAATAGAAGTAAACAGTTATACGAAACCATATCCAAAAGACAATATTTTAGTAACATAATGCAAACAATACTTAAAACATTTAAAAGACTTGGCTCATATTCCCAACCCATCAGGATAGGGATTTGATAAACAAACCTCTGCCCTTTCCAGCCCTTCCCTAAATATTCATCAATAAGATTCTGCTCGAGTTTCATTTTGAGAAAAAAAATATTTGATCCTTCTCTTTGCACGTGACACTTCATCCGATGGAACATTTTGTGCCTTCTTTTTCTTCTTTCTCCTTTGGTGCTTCGTCTTCAAGCCATCCATATTACTTGTTCCCACAGTTTTCACCTTTTTCATATTTGTAGTATCACCCTTCCACCTTGGCCTTCTATTTTTCTCTATTGTGGCCGTTGAGATTTCTGTGCAGCATAAGAACTCAAAGAATAACTTTTACTGGATCTTTTATGAGTGTCATTCTTAATCAAATTTAATTTTGAGGCCTTCTGCAAAGTCCTTTTAACTATCTTCCCAGCTGCAAAATTGGAATTTTTTTTTGAACTATTGCTTGGATATTGTTTGTCTTCTAGCTTGGAATCATACCTCAATTCAGATGCTTCACATGTCCTTTTTTTTGTAAGAATTGAAGCAGTCTTTTGAACATGTGACCGTAGTTTCCTTTCCCTCGACCTACCAGAAATGTTTTCAAAATTGTTGGTCTTCTGAATTGCAGCTTTAGGCCTTAGCTCTGATGGTGTATTTGACAATGCTTGCTTCCATGAATAATCAAGGAGTTCTATATTTAGAGATTTTGGGGATTCATGTGAACATGTCTACATAGATTAACTAAGTTAATCAATATTTTGACAAGAAAGTGAAATTTAGATTCCTATGACTACACATTCTTCTACACAATCTGCAGCTACAACTTTACTTGTCGCTTTTATTGAACAACTTTACTCTTTCACAACACATTGCATATTTTACCACAAGCTTCATTTCTAATTTGAAATTGGCCTTGCATTATGTAATGCCCATACTTCTTAGTTGCTTTTTATTATTCGAAGACATGATTGTAAATTTTTTTCTTTCCTCCACAATAGACACTACTTAAGCCTGTTTTTGTTGAAATATTGTAACTTCGAAGAATATTCTATATGTATCTTTTGTGGTCCCCAATGGTCCTACCGGGAGAACCACTTGTATTATCTTGTACCTCGATGCTTCTAATCGAAAGAACTAATAAGAGTCATGAGGTTGTCCCCTCTAATTGTAAAGGTGGGTCATTAGCACCCCAGTGTGGTTACTTGATCCTACATGTGTAACTTGAGCCTACATGATTAACTCGAGCCTACATGTCGGATGAGTTAATTGAAGTGAACGGATGAATATAAATAGAGGTGTAGCTCTCCTCATTTGAGATACACACACTCACTTGAGTAGCGCACTTGTGGAGGAGAGAAGTAGCTGGAGAAGGAGGAGGATTAGGTTTTTGATCTCCTTGCTGGTTTTATCTTTTACTTTTTTGGGGCATCTATATTGAGGAAGCTTTTGCTGGGTTTTTCCCTTCAGGGTTTTCCCAGGATAAATCTATGTTGTTCTTGTGATGTTGTTTCTTTCAGTGATCCTATGTATATACTTTTGTTATTAAAATGAAATGAAATAATGATGTCTTAGCTAAGCATATGAAAAGTTAACATGGTATCAGAGCTAACCTGAACATCACAGCTTTCATAAGGAAAAATAACCCTCTCTCTCTCCCCGAAAGAAATTAGGGCTTCTTGTAGAAGAAGAATTTTTGAGTGAGCCTAGAATAGGATTTCTATCCTCATGAAAATCGAATTTTAGAGACCTATATCAATATTTTTGGTTGGGTGAAACTTCGGGAAAGTCAAACTTGAGTTTGACCCCGAGCCAGAAAAACCCTAAATACTAAAACTGCTAAGTTTTGGTACATTCGCTATATCCTGAGATTGGAGAAGGATCAGGAGTTGAGAATTGCAGAGGCCGAATATAAAATCCTTATTTACACTGTATCCAAAATTCAGCCTCAGATTCACTGTATTATTGGCAATATGAACCCTTCAAGTTAGGGTTCCAACCTCTTCCAGAATTCATCCCTAAACAAGACACATGGGGATAATTGTTGTAGCGTGGGATACAGAGGTTCAAATGAAATTCCTGAAGATGTTCCAGAAATATCATGGCATTTAATTTCTTTGGTCCAAATTTCAGAACCTCAATATGAACCAAAGAAACGTGGCATTCCGTACAACTTCACTATTCTGAACAGTCCTATAACAGGTCACCTTGGGAAAATGATCATAAATCCCAATTGGTGAAACCAATTCTGATGTAACCTATGGTTTTGGATCAGGGACATGAGAGGTTACCTTATTACTAAATTTCCAACACAAAGGAGCATTAATTTCGGAGATATCACATAAACAGTAACATGAATTTCTGCAGAAGAAATTGGAAAACTAGGGCTTCCTGTTCCGGGAGCTTCCCTCCACTGTTTTCAGAAAAGGAGTACATTGGACAGCTCCATTTGAAGAGATATATATTTCTATCCAATCAGATCTGAAATATTCCAAGTTTTGAAAATTAGGGTTTCTTTGACAAACCCTAGATCAGCCAGCTCCGGAAGCAGGACGGACACCTCAAATCGGTAAGATCTAATCTTTTGCTATTTGCATTTGAGGTTCTCATTTCAAAGTGATCTATCACATCAGCTTGATGATAATCTTGGTGAAGTTGAAAAATTCCAAGCATGGAATTATTTGATCTCTTTGAAGAAAATAAATTGGACACCTACATGAGTAGAGAGGTTCCAGTTCTAGAGGGAGATAAGCCTCAAAGCCTTACACAAGAAGAAATTGAACAAGGTCAAGAAGATCATTGTTGATTCAATCATGGATCAAATTATACCACAAGTGTCTTCCCTAAAGACACCAAAGATGTTTGATTCCTTGATCAAGCTATTTGAAGATAAGAACTTAAATTAGAAGATGGCTTTGAGAAAACAGTTGAAGAATGTGAAGATCCAGAATGCAGAATAATAAGAAGAGAAGAAGAAGATGGGAGCAATTGAAGATCAAGCTCTCACCATTCAAAGAAGATCCCACAAGCAGTGAGGAATATGAAAAACTCAATTATTGAAGAACCTCTTATTCATCTTATCATTTGGATAAGAAATGATGATTTCATGAATGAAGAAGATGATAAAGCAGAATGATCAAGATGGAGTCTACCCACGAAACAAATAAAAGATAAGTATTCAATTGCCATTTCATGATATTGTTTTGTTATACATTTGATTGTATTCAGTTGATGTGTTATGCATGATAGATTGTTTACATTAATACTATTAATATGCATGTGATGGGTAAGTAGCTCATGGCGCTATACAACTCTCCAGTGCTACTTATCAAACCTATTTGCTGACATATTGGATTAGTGCACAATATCAATGATGTCATGGTAGAGATGGAAGGCATCTAGAAAGTTTCTGTGAGATATGGATGAATTTTGTATTGGCTAAATAGTTGCATGATGCATAAGAATTTTTCATTATGCATATGTTTTATGAAATAGTTCTAACCATGCAACTGGTGCATTTGAATTGTAGGAAAGGTCCTGTACAACCTCCTACAAGAAAAGAAGGACGAGACTCGTTCCGAAGAACAAGTGATGACAATTCAATAAACATGAATCTAAATCTCCCAGGGTCAAAGACACCATGTCAGAAGAAAGAGCTTCAGAGAGCAGTAGATCCACCTCAAAGGATGAAGACCACCATGGGTATGAGAGATAACTCAAGATGAAGAAAAGAATGCTATAAAAGAAACTATGATCAAAGAATAACAGTTGATCATGGGGAATGATGTATACGATATGATTTCGAGACATAAAGGGAAGTACATAGTATCCTCCATATGGATCTACAAGAACAAGTGTACAAAGAAAGGTTCGTGATTTGCCTCAGAAAGAATAGACTATGACATGACATACTCTATTGACCAGTATATATCAAGCATAGAACCACCTATACAGAATGAAGAAGGAAGATAATACTCCACTTCAGGGGTAGTGACTATAGAATATATTTGAGTTTGACACGGTACGACATGATGGACAGCTTCTTGATGGATCAAGACTTTACCAAGAGTAAAGTGGGTTCCAACCTTCAAAGTTGAATGCAGAAGACTAGGATATGTTGATGATCTGACAAGACGAACTCATGGAAGATGTTATGATGAAAGAATACTAGAATGATGTATGGGATATAGTTCCCAAAACATAAGGAAAGAGTATTGTATCCTCCAAATGGATATACCAAATAGAGCATGCAGCTAACGGAAGTATCGAGAAGTATAAAACAAGATTTGTGGCCAGAGGTTTCTTTCAGAAAAAGGGAATTAAGTCTGAAGAGACACTTACTCCAGGAAGTAAGGTACACTTCCTTGAGAACTATCATGGTAGTTTCTTCCATGGTGAAGTAAAGACAAGCCTTCCTTAATGGTATGATTGAGGATTTGAAGTTGAAGCCAGATGGAATCACGTATGCAAGTTGAAGAAGGCCCTCTATGGCCTGAAGCAAGCTCCCAGAGCTTGGTATGGAAGAATAGATAGTTTCTTGTCGAGCATGGGATTTACCAAGAGTAAATATGATCCTAACCTTTATCTCAAGTTTGTAGAATATGAACTTGGCATCCTGTTATTATATGTGGATGACTTATCCTTGACAGGAAATGAGAAATAGGTCATGGAAAGAAAGAAGAAACTAGCAGAAGAATTTGAGATGAAAGACCTTGGGTTAATGCATTATTTCCTAGGTTTGGAAGTATGGCAAAGTTCAGAAGAAATATTTATCAACCAGGGAAAGTATGCGGTAGAGATATTGAAGAGATTCAATATGTTGGAATGTAAAGTCATGGCCACACCCATGGAATCCAACCTGAAGTTGTTAGCTGATGACTCATCAGAGTTAGTGGGTATGACTCATTACAGACAAATCATTGGGTCATTGATGTACTTAACAAATACCAGACCAGACATTTGTTTTGCTTTGAACACCTTAAGTCAATATCTTGTTCAACCAAGACGGGTTCACCTAGTAACTGCAAAACATGTGATGAGATATCTGAAAGGGACTATAGACTTTGGTTTATATTATGATTGTATGTCTACATAGATGCAGATTGGGCTGGAAGTATCTCAGACAGGAAAAGCACATTAGGTAGATGCTTTTGTTTGGGGTCTGCTATGAGTTCATGGTTTAGTAGGAAATAGTCCAATGTTTCTCGTAGCATGGCTGAATCAATATACATAGCAGATTGCTCTGCTAAGTTGTGAAGCCATATGGATTCGGAAGCTGATATCAGGTCTCTTTGAACTGAAGATGGATACAACAATGATTCTATGTGATAACCAGAGTTGTGATGACAGAGAACCCTGTGTTCCGTCGTAACACATAGAAATCCGGTATTTCTACATACAAGATAAGATGTAGATGATGATGTTTAAGTATTCCCATACTGAAGATATAGATGATGTTTCAGTATTTACATACTGTAGATTCAGATGATGGTGATTCTGTATTTCTATACTGAATATAGAGATGATGATGCTTTCAGTATTTCTATACTGAAGATATAGATGATGATGCTTTCAATATTCACATACTAGAGATACAGATGGTGATAGTTTAGTATTCACATACTGAAGATGTAGATGATGATGGTTTGGTTGCTAATGTGATAACGAAGCCTTTGTCTCGAGTAAAGTTCGAACACTTTCAAGACAAGCTTGGTGAGGTTCAGAAGAACCTTCCTCGAAAGGGGGAGTAGTGATGTTGCAGTGGGATTGTATCATCCCTGGGCATCTGCGCTAAAGTGATCCGGTGACCTCGGTCCTCGAGAATGAAGAGGGATTGTATCATCCCGGGACATTTGTCCAAAAGTGATCCGGTGACCTCGGTCCTCGAGAATGAAGAGGGATTGTATCATCCCAGGACATCTGTCCAAAATAGATCGGGCATGTTTTAAGTCTGCCCTTTCCAGCCCTTCCCTGAATATTCATCAATAAGATTTTTCTTGAGTTTCATTTTGAGAAAAACATATTTGATCCTTCTCTTTGCACGTGACACTTCATCCAATGGAACATTTTGTGCCTTATTTTTCTTCTTTCTCCTTTGGTGCTTCATCTTCAAGCCATCCATATTACTTGTTCCCACAGTTTTCACCTTTTTCATATTTGTAGTATCACCCTTCCACCTTGGCCTTCTATTTTTCTCTATTGTGGCCATTGAGATTTCTGTGCAGCATAAGACCTCAAAGCATAACTTTTACTGGATATTTTATGAGTGTCATTCTTAATCAAATTTAATTTTGAGGCCTTTTGCAAAGTCCTTTTAACTAGCTTCCCAGCTACAAAATTGGAATTTGTTTTTGAACTATTGCTTGGATATTGTTTGTCTTCTAGCTTGGAATCTTTTCTCAATTTAGATGCTTCACCTGTCCTTTTTTTTTTAAGAATTGAAGTAATCTTCTGAACATGTGATCGTAGTTTTCTTTCCCTCAACCTGCCAAAAATGTTTCCAGAGTTGTTGGTATTCTGAATTGCAGCTTTAGGCCTTAGCTCTGATGGTGTATTTGACAATGCTTGCTTCCATGAATGATCAAGGAGTTCTAGATTTAGAGATGTTGGGGATTCATATGACCGTGTCTACATAGATCATCTAAGTTAATTAGTATTTTGACAAGCAAGTGAAATTTAGATTCCTATTCCATAAACTATTCATCTCTATAAATACACATTCTTCTACATAATTTGCAACTACAACTTTACTTTTCACTTCTGTTGAACAACTTTAATTTTTCACAGCACATTGCATATTTACCACAAGCTTCCTTTCTATTTTGTAACTGGCCTTGCATATTGTAATGCCCAGACTTACTAGATTATTTTTATTATTTAAAGACATGATTGTAAATTTTTTTCTTTCCTCGACAATAGACACAGCTTAAGCCTGTTTTAACATGTCATGTACCAGTATTTCAGACTACTATTCAATTGAGCTAATTATTCATGATCTAGATACTCATATATTGAGATCATGCTTGCATGGAATACTTCTATTGGTTCTTTGTACATAATGATGGAAAAGCAGCAATGGCAGGAGCCTATATGAGGTGCAGTAGATATAGGTAGAAGTTGAGGCTATTTTTAGTCTTAGACAGTTTCTATTTTCTAGACTTGCTTTTGTGTTTGTAAAAAAGTGCTTTTGTGTAGATTGTTCACTATTTTCTTCTAGAATTGGAATAATTGGTTGTTCGTGTGCTTTTTCTATTCTAGGATAGGGCACTGAAACCTAGGAGGTTGCACATGCTTGTATTTGCTATTTGTTCTAGAAGTTGGGTGCTCTATCTAGGTAACCTCCTCTAGCTGTTTTGGAGGCTCTACCCTAGGCTAAATTTAGGGTTTCTAAATTTGTAAAACCCTTGCTTTCTTCATCTATAAAAGAAGGCAAAGTGGGTGATTGTATTCATTCAAGTTTTTGACAAATCTAGTGATTAGCAGTTAGGGTTTTGTGCTAAAGCATTGTAATTTGTATTTCTTCCAGTCAATAAAATACATATGTATTCTAGCTAAATTTGGGGTTTTGGGTTCGTCTAAATTTAGGGTTTCTAAATTTTTAAAACCCTTTCTTTCTTCATCTATAAATGAAGGAAAAGTGGGTGATTGTATTCATTCAGTCTTTGTGACAAATCTAGTGTTTGGTAGTTAGGGTTTCACACTAGAGCATAAAATACAAATGAAGGTTTGAGAGTTCAGATTTGTGTAAAATTGTAAATGTTGTTCATATTTTTGGTGTGATATCTTTGTAGTTTACAACATTTAGAATTACTGTTTTTTTGGTGTATAGATTTTAAGCTTCTTAAATATTAGGTTTTAAATTTTGAGTACAGAATTTGTTACCATGATCTGAAATTTAACCTGGTCTTAGAGCATGTTCACTGAAATCTTTTAGGACTCTCTCTTAGAATTTTTACAGATCAATTCATCATGAGAGGGAGATGTTGGAGACTTTCAGTAGGGGTGATGCTCAAGTGTCTTGAATCTTTAGTGATTGAATTGATTCAGACCTGTGATATGTTGTATAGTGTCATGACCTAAGTTCTCCAGTGATTGGAATGTCTTTGTGACCCTGTGAGAGGCGATTTGCACCTATGATAGGTTTCTGCAGGACTTGTCGATCCGAGAAAATAGGTGCAATATGGGCCCTATATTACTCCAATAAGTTCATGGGAAATACTTTGTCAAAGTCATGGTTCACTTAGACCAATTTTCACAAGATTTGGGAAAGAGTGATGAAGTGGCTTGATCAAGCCATGCTCTTAGATCAAAACACTTTATTTTTCACTGTCACAAGGGTTGAACTATTCAAGTGATTGGGGAGGCCACCCTCATTGATCATCAACTTATCTCCTCTACCATTTCATAAATATCCAACAAGATGCTCATTCAAAAGACAAGTTTTATTTTCTTCGTCTTCAACATGCAAGTGGTGGCTATTAATTGGACAGTTTGCAACCTTCTTCTCAAACCACAAGGAACTAAAAGTTATATTGCATGGTGATGGGATGCAATAGATCAATTTATAGTATTTATTAGAGGTTATAATTGACAAATAGTTGTAGTTAGACCAGCACACCACAAAGTTGTGAAGGAAGAGCTTGAAGAACTAAGTCAAACTTGTGGCTTACCCTCGATGATGAAAGAAGACTTGAAGGTTGTTTTCATCGAAAAATTTGCCCAGAATTGAACAAGAGGATGAGGAGTCTGAGATGCACACAAATGGTTGGATTTAGGGTTACATCCTCAATAAATCGCTTCAAATTTATACCCAAAACTGGAAATAGAACCTTTTATTGTTGATAGTAGGTGAGCCAATTCCCTAGAAGCATAATTTTATTGTTGTCTAGCCTTCATTCCTTGCCCAAAAATGCTTGTTTTGACCCTTCTTATGGCTGCTATGAAGGGTAGGGTAGTCCATAAAATTATAGAAATTGATTCAATGTTTCCCATAATTTTTTATTAGGTGTTTCTTCATACCTTTTGAGGTCTAAATATTACCTAGAAATGACCTGAAACAACCCACATATCCTTTATCAACCCATAGAACTAAGTTACTAACTATGAATTCCTACTCTTTGCTATACAATTAAATGTAACATTTTGGGTGGAAGGAGCACTGGAAAGAGTACCCTAGCTATGGACTATGAGTTACACTCAGGACGACGCACTCCACTCCATTTATCCAACTTTTGTGAGATGACATCTTGTGAATGAGGTTTCAAACTTGGTAGCTCACCCACTATACAAGTTGTGATTCAAGAGGGAGGCTATCTGGAAGAATATTAAGTCATTATTTTCTCCACATGGAGAGATACATCAGATCTAAACCTATCTCATTCATATCAGTTCATTAGTAGCAGCAGATAACCTTGGATGGGCGCATTAAAGCATTGAAGACACTCCTTCAACCTTCGTGAGCTGCTCAAGAAAGGGTCGTGACCTTTAGTAAAGAGTTGATTTACACTCAAAGAATATTTATTTGACATTTGGGAACATACATCAATTGCAAACCAAAACTAACATTTCCAGGCATGTGAATAGCGGCCACAGATTGTTGAAGTCTATTTCAGTAGTGGAGAGGAATCTCGTTCAATATTCACGGGCCGCTATCCTCATTGAGGGGCATACTAATCAAGTCTAGAATTGCATAGTCACTTAGCAGGAATGTACTCAGTTTAGATTTTAAATATCAATTTGAACTTTTATGTTATGAATGTTGTAAGTGAAGTTATGTATGTAGTTAAATTGTTCTTGGTACTCCTTACTCCTACCCTCGTAGGGAATGTATGCAAAGTATTAGAGCTAATATTTTATGAATTAAAAAGGCTATGGAGGATCAAATTATGTGAATGCATGATATGGAAACTGATTCATTCTCATTTCTAGAGGAGAAATAAAAACAGAGCATTTGAGCATCGAGAAACGGTATGGTCTGATGTACTAAATATTACTCCTAGATTCATGCATATCATAGGATGAATATTTTAAAGATGATAAAGGACATCATAATATAGATACTTGTTAAATTTAATCAAGAACTATCAAGCTTAAGTTGGGTATAAAATTAAATTACAGTTATCTACGAAATTCCTGCAGATTTGAAGTAAGATTTGGTATAGGTATGGTTATTTCCCCATTAATCCCTCATAAATTTGAATCAAGGTCTAGAATTTTTTTAGGGTGTAGGGGACATGTTCCTTTATATTTCCATACAAATTAATAAAAAAATATTAAGTTTAAGGGAGTCAAATAATTCAATTATAGTCGGGTGCAAATCAATCAGGAAGCTTGGGGAATCAACAAGCAGTTTTGGCATGGGTATGATATCTTGACTCATACTCCCAGTCTCCAGATGGGTTTAAATCAATTTTTGAAAATTTTAAGCGTGGCATAGGAAATGTTCCTCCATCTATTCATAAAATTTCATTATAAGTGGAAGAGTTTAAGGAGGAATAAAAACTCAAATGTAGTCCCCTAGGGAAAAATTACTATGACTCCAACAAATGGAGTCATGAAGCAAACATGAATGGTTTTCAATCTTCCAAGGGTATGCAATATAATTTTTCAAGAGTAAATCATCGATATTAGATCAAGTGTGTTTATATAGAGGCTATCCATCATCAATATTATATCACATGACAAAATATTGACAAGGTACATAATGGGCATGCCATCTCCAACAAAATGTAGCAGCAAGTCAACTTGAGTACTCAATCAGTTCAAATATCCTCTATTCTTGATCATATCAGTTCATTATCAAGTGAAATAGAAATGCATTAAAGCAAGTGAGGCAACAATCATGGAATCAAGTGAGGAAAAATTATCATTTCCAGTAATCATTAAACTCAGGCAACTTGACCTCTAACAATTCAAGGCCATTTCATCTCAAGGATTGACAGGCATGCAAAAATAAACATGTTAAGTAAAAAGGTAATTTAAAAACTTGTAAATCTATTCATTTTTCAATAAATGAAAGGATTAATTTATTCTATCATCATATTTTAAAAGTTCCTTTTCAATGAGGGCATAAAAAATTTGGCTAGGGGGAGGAATAAAATGAGATGATTGTAACGCAAACAATGTTGCATGAAGAGGATATATCAAAAGTTCTTGTTTCCAAAACATGAACTCCACGACATTGTGTAGTAGTTGATGGAAAATTCAAAGTATTAAGATTTTGTATGAAAATAACAAAATTTGAAGATGTCATTTGCACAACAAAGCAAGTTCTTTTAGATTAAGTTTGCAGGAACAAAGTGCATAATTAGAAAAAGGATCGAACGTGAGAGTTTAAGGGTTAACAACCCAAAGCATATTGAGCATTCTAAGCAAAGCATGGAAGCTTCAAGTACACACAACATTAGACCAGTAATTACAAAATTGAAAGACACATGGAATAGAGGAATATCATCAGTATTTGGTTACAAGAGAAACAAGTCACTAATACATTCATATTTCAAAATTCCCGTGTATAAAATTCTTGTTGCAATTGAGTTTTCCCTAATTTGGTTTTACTCTTTATTGTGGAGAAGTTTTATGACAAATTCATTTTATTAAAAACGAATGTTTCTATAGATTCACATGAATCATCCTAACTAGTATGAATATTTCCATGAATAGTTGATTAGGAAGGCTTGAACTGGATACTATACATGAATTAGGGTTTTCAAGCTTCTGTTTCATGCAAGGTGAATTGGGTTTGATGAGGTGTATATATTTCATGTCAGAAAATTCAAGTTTTGCAGGCATATATCTCTCATGTGAGGAAGCAATACCTACATTACTACAAAAGCAAATATTTGCATGAAAAATCCTAAACATTTTGACATATCTATCATTATCAACCAAATAGGAATCTTCTAACAATAGGATGGAGTCAATTCAAAGGGAATGGTTGTTGGTGGTTCTATTGTTCCTATAAGAAGAAACTCATGGTCCTGCAAACCAAAGTTCATTTAATATATTTTAGAATCCCATGAAAAACCCTTCAGAGTTTGTTGTTCACTCAAAAAATTACAACAAAGTGGTATATGGTACTCAGGTTTCGATTAGCTTTAACTTCATAATGATGTATAAACTAGAAGAGTCTAGTTTGTGCATATATAGTAACACTACACGAATTAGTCCTCTTAAATGTCCAAAATCACAATGGTGTAATATCCATATCAGAGCAAAGGAATAAATAGCAGGAATATAATTACATCCCCAACTCTCATGACAATAGCTGCAACAAAAAATTAGGAAACAGTAACAGCTCGTGAACACCATATGAGAAACATCACCAGAAACTAGGAATTTAATGATGAAGACATTGTATTTTGGGGTGGCAACAAAGGATATCTTGCAACAACATATATGAGCAGGAGAAAAACTATATTTTTTAACATGCTCGATTTACTATAGAAACTGCAATCTATAGCACTTTACAAATACACATTTTTCTAAAAGAAACTATATTTCCTTTGTAGAAGGTTAGGATGTATGTATGGAAGGTGTTAATGGAAGGTTGAAGCATATGACTACAAGGAATATGTGGAGGAATCTAAAATATGAGCATGTAAGAGGAAATGTAAGCATGAGACCAATAAATAGTTTCGTTGCATGAGGACATGCAAAACCTTACAGTTTAGGGGTATGATGGGCCATGTAAATGGCACATTATTTGGTCCATCTTGGTTATAACAAAGGATTGTTAGGGAGGAATAAAATTCGAAGTTGCTTAAATTATAATAAACATTATAATATTCCTTCATAAAATCTAATGCACGTTTGTTGAATGAATATCTTGAAATTTGATTAGTAATGTTTGCTTATTTTGCTTATTCCTTTGATTTATTTAATGAGATAATGGTATAATATTTTTCAAATCATTCTAGAGTTGTGGTGGAGTTCTATGTGGAATAGATCAATTCACAACAACCAGATCAATTTCCTTCAATCATTTCACTAAACAAACAAGGACGTGATTGAGATATTTAAGGGATTATGTTCCATAGTCTAAATGTCAGTTTCCTAGATTAGGATGTAGTTATTGCTTCATTAGTGTATGGAAAGAAAAAATAATTTTTTTATTTTGCATTAGTTGTTTTTCTCACTATTTTTCAGAAAATCAAAAATATTTTAAGTCTTGTAGTTTCTCAAATTGTTAAAAAAAATGTTCCATTAGGTTTCAGTTACAAAGAAAAAGAAAAAAATTTCATTGTTAGTTGCATTCACTTTGAAATTTTCATACATCATTTGCTTTCACTTTGTTGAGTCTATAACATTATTCATCCTCATTCTGCTACCTTGAGTAATACAACCATTAAAAAAAACATTTAACTTAAAATCTATTGGTAATTTTATTTTTATAGGTTAGAGCATCAACTAGCTTAGGCTAGGTTTTTGGACTAGGAGATTTAAACTGTCCAAAAGCACTTTGATTTCAAACATAGTGGCCTATATTTAGGTAAATCCACTTCTATGAGAGATAATCCAGAAAGATCCTCTCACACAAAAGTTAAGAACGAGGCTTTGTGAAAGCTCGGTTGAGGAGATACCCCTCCACTTCCTTGTTCGATCATTTACAAGGATTGTTGTGCATTTGGGAATCTTATCAATACCACTTCTTGGGCCTCGTGAGGTGATGGTATTCATAGGGTTTCGGGCTTATCTACACTTTCCATGCACATCGATCAAGCCAGTGACTATTCCACTAGACTCTCGGTGTAGATTTGGTAGCCTTAGTCTCCAGACACTAGGATATTACACAAGTGGTATTGGAAGGATATTTCCATTACACCTAGGACGAACTTGGAAGGTAACCTTGGTTGATAATTTGGGAGGGCGGTTGGGTGATTCTAGTGCTTGCACTTAGAGAACTCTTCATGAGACGCCAAGTAACCATCCTTCGATCTTCACTAGTTGGACCTGGGCCCTAATCATCCCAGGATTTCCTTTGAAAGGTGTATCTTTTATATGGTGTGTTTGTGTTACTTAGGAGATTTTTAGTGTGTGTTGTTTGGTTTGTTTGTGCTTAGTTGGCCTTTAGGTGTGTGAGTCAAATTTATAACTGTGGAGGACCAACCTCTTCGTAGATCTAGAAATTTGTAAAATATTCCTCCATCTATTATAGTGGATCCTAATTTTGAAGTTAATCATGGATGGGTTTAGTTTACTAGTTTTAAATTTTATAGCTTATAGAATTCCCGTCATCATGTATATCTTACAAATCGTATTGATTTTATTTATATTTTCTTATGCAGGTTTCACTTTGGGTTTCTAGATTTATTTGATATTTCAATTGTGAAATATTTAAGGAGATGTCAAACACCGACCATGGAAATAAAGCATCAAAATAGAGGAATGTATTATCATACTTTCAGAAGCATCAATCCAAGAATCTAGATTCTCTTCATCATTCAAACTCTTTTGAGCAACCCATCAACGAGAGAGATGTCAACACTTCTGATAATGCATCTAATAACCATATAATGAATGATAAAACAGGTTCCTCTAGTGAACAAAGTGAGATAAATGCAATTCAACTAGAAATTGGCAATGATAATGTTGAAGGTTTTTCATTGGGAGTCAACACAAATCATTCACAATCACGAAAAAGGAATAAAATCCAATGGGACATAGGGAGACAATTCCAATCAGAATGGGCCTCAAAATTTCCTTTTATTGAACCAATAACTCCAATAAATGAGAAGGAGTCCCCATGAGAAGTTAAATGCATTGTATGTAGTTGGAAACTATGCATGGTAGTAAAATTGGAAATGAAGTTAGATACAATAGAGAAGCATGCAAGGAAGCTTTATGTCAAGCAAATTGAAAATGGTGAGGAGAATTCTATTACCAAATGGAAATATTCCGAGGAATGTTGACATGTATAAAGAAGAATATACTAAACACTTAATAAGTAAGAGTAAACTTGAGGCAAGTGGAGGGACTATCACATCTCTATTTGGAAAAAAAATGGAAAGAAATTTACTATCCAAGACGACGCAATTAAGCACTGTATTTCACATCTTATCTAGAGTTCGTCCTATGAAAGATTATCTAGATTATAAGAACTATGTATATTTTCTTGACGTATCAAATTTTCCATCTTCTCACTAGTTTGTAAAGAGTGGTTGGGAATGGGAAAAATATCTAGTTCAAGTAGAAAAGGATGATTTGAAAGAGAAGATTGCAAATGCCAGATTTTTTTCACTATATTTGGATGAAGTTACAGCTATTGATAATACTTCATGGGTATACATGAGTATTTATATAGTTAATGGTTATATTAGTCACTCATATCTACTTGGGATTAAAAAAATGAAGAAGAGTTCTACAACTGGAAATATTTATGAACTTGTTATTAAGACTTTGAAGGAAATTGGTGGTATGGATGATTTAATGATCACAAAAAGGTTGGTATGTGTTGGAGCAGATGGAGCATCAATCATGCAAGGACAAAGGAATGGAATTTGTGTCAAACTAAAACTATTAGCTTCACAATTTATGATCAATATTGATTGTATGGCTCATAGGATGAATATTTCATTTAAAATAGTAAGCAAGTTTCCACTGGTTTCAAAAGTTGAAGAACTTGTACATGAGACTCATGCATACTTTTGTCGTAGTCCTAAGCAATTTACAGAGTTTCAACAATTTGCAAACAGTATTACAGATGGAAAAAAACTATTAAAAGATGTTGATATAAGATGGATTTCATTGAATGGACTAGCTCAAAGACTATTTAGTGAGTACAAATCATTGGTAGGGGTGATGTATGAAATATCGCTTAAGTGTAGACAAAGCTCAATATCTTCTCTTTCAACTAACTAATATAGAGACATTATTAACATTGGCTGGAATTCTTCCTTTTATTCAGGAAATGCATGTCCTTGTGAAAATGGCTCATATTCGTACAATGTGTATTGCAGAGTACACAAATGCAAGAAAATTAGCATGCCTTGCATTGGATAATTTGTATACGATTCCAGGGTCTTTTAAAAGTACAATGTTTAGATATTGGACTACTCTCATTGATATAGAAAAGATTGAAAATTATTTGAAGTTTGATGAAAAAGGGAGACTATGTATGACAGTGCATGGGTATATGGTTGCCTTTCATTATTTAGTAAGATGGGACAAACTACCAAAGAGTTTTGTGTGTCAAGAGACCAATTCAATGATATTGTGATTTCAATGAGACACAACTTGATACAAATGCCCCAATCATTATCATCAGAGATAAGAGAACTATTTCCTCGAGATGAATTATTGGAGGCCATGTCTGTGGTATACCCTCAATATTTGAATAATGAAAAATGTATAGACACTTTGAAAGTTGACATTTTATCAAAATTGAATATTTTAGTGCACCACTTTGGTAGGAATGCCAAGGTACAAGGAGGAGATATTGGAGGTATATTAGATTCATCAAAATTATATGAGAAAAAGAATTGCTTTGTTGAAACAATGTCAAATCAATATCTTGTTTTTATGTGAAATTCAATTTTTAAAATAAAACATGTCAAAGTATTTCAAATTAGTCGATTTATGCCAAACCATGATTTTGGGATTAGTGGAGGATGAGAGAATGTTTAGTGAATTATCATTCTTGAATTCAAAGTTGAGGAACAAGCTTGATAAGAATGTGGATACCTATTTAATATTATATGTAACAAAGTATGAAATTACCAATTTTCCATTCAATAGAGATCTAGCACTTTGGCGATCAGATTGTGAGAGAAGAGGATAATGAAATATAACAAATGTTTCCAATGAACTTGATACATAACATAATGTTTTGGAGGCTCATAATGATATTTAATCTACATAAGTTCATTGAAATGAAATTCTTGACAGGAGAAGGATTACCATATATAAAATTGAACTTGCATTTCAGGTAAAAATATGTTCTATAGTCTATACTTCATATTAAATATAATAGTATTGGATCTACATTTCCTTGATGCAATCTATTTGAAGTTTTATGTTTTGATAGTTAACTAACACATTTTTTTTTCTTATATTTGACAGGAAATGAATTTGGGACCTATCTATTTATAGATAGTGTCCTAGTATTAAAGGTTAAATAATTAATTTAACAATATTTTCGCTTAGCAATAGTGGACTCAGTCAAAAGGTAAAATTTTTTAACTTTGATATCTTGGAAGATATTAATGGTTTGTTGTTTCTTGCATTTGGAGCATTTTTTCAAATTTGAAAGTTTGTGTTTATTTTGGTTAATTTTTTTTTATTCCCTTGATACTTGACTACAGTTTTAGCCCTTTGTACTCGCTTGATTAGTTTCATAAATGGCTTGTTTGTTTCTTAAATTTGGATTGCATTTATTTTTCTTAGATTTTTATTCCCTTGATATTTGGATTGCATTTAGATTTCTTAGATTGTGATTTGAGCCCTTTGTAGCCCTTTGTAGCATTCGATGTTTTTTTATAATTATTATTGTTCTCTTTAAATATTTGATGTTTCGAGCAAAGATGCTTGTATTTTGTTTCACTTTGTTGCATAACTTAAGCATATTCACCATTTTAATTTTAGAATCTACAATGTTTATTTTATATTTTCTTCAAAAAGATGTGTTGGTTTCAAGAAATGGAAATGAGATTTGAGTTGCTAAGCGAAGAGAAAAATGGTCTATGCACTGGCTTACTAGGTTCCTATGCATTCATCATATGAGATCTATTGAAATTAAGAATGGCATTCATCTAATGAAATTTTATTGTTGATTTCATGACTAAAATATCATTACATGGAGCCTCTAGGATTTTGTCCATATTTATAAATAAAGCTTGAAAGAATATGTTGAGGTAGGTGTTTCTAAAATTTTCCCTATTGTGAATCATACATGATGAGCATTTGTATTTTATGGAAAGTTTGTAAACTAAAAATAATGTGTTATTTTTCATTTTAATGTTTTGTGAGGTACCTTATTATATTTATCTTATACAACTTATTCACCTTGATTGTAGGTCATGCAAGAAAATGAGGAAATCCTTCCTAGAAAGATCTTAATGTCAATGTGGATGCTATGCAACCATCCATTGAAGTTTTTTGAGAGAATTGATCAAGCATTGTATTTTGAGTAGTGCTTCAAACAACTATTTTAATTGTAGATATATTTTTAGATTGAGGGGGATGATTGGGCCCAACATACTATGTGAACATTGACTTTACATTGAGTGTAGTATGATAAATGAGCTTTACACTTTGATAAAATGTTCTACTGTAAATTGCAAATATTTATGAAATCATCTCTCCATTTTATCTCTAAGCAGGTTTGAACTTAGTAGTATACAAGTAGTTGTGATGAATAAAGTCAACAATTTAGCTTGGAAATTGGATTTTCTTTACAAGGCGTTCTAGTGCAAGAGTACGTGACAATTCTAAAGTAATACAAAATCATCTAGGAAATTTTATCAAGTCAAATTTTGTCAAGACTTAAGTTTATATCTTTCAATGAAAAATTCCACAAAATTTACAAGATTTTTAATTCTCTGTAAGATTCGCTAAATATTATACAAGGTTTTCTAATTTTGTGAAAGATTCGTTTTATTTCACAAGATTTTATAATTTTGTAAAAGATTCGCCAATATTTTACAAGATTTTATAATTCCATGAAAGATTCACTCATATTTTACAAGGTTTTATAATTCCATGAAAGATTCGTCAAAAAATTATATATACATATTATATTATTGATAAGTAGCATTCACACTTTCTCATGTATCATAGGGATTCACCCATTTATTATATATATAAATTTAGGGGGGGTTCTTAAAATTTTCCCTGGGGCCCCTAACATCTTATGTTGAGTTTATAATTGGTTAAGATCTGATATATCATGCTACTGATATACATTATTTTCTTTCATTAACAACTTAGATCTAATAAAGATCGATACTGTTATTAGTGTTATTTTTTTAAGTACTTTAATGGTTATTGTAACTCATTTTTTCTGGGACATGTTGGACATGAAGGATATTGAGGTATGGTTTTTCTATGCTGGACATGGTTGTTTTATTGTTTCAGCTTTGAGTTTGAATATTTAAGAAAAATAATTATAAAATGCAAATGAGATGAAGCTACTTAAGAGTTTTCAGTTTTCCTCAAAATGAGCTGAAATGTGTGCATTAAACATTTTTATGGATCTTGTGTCTTTAGAGTGGCGCCTTGTGCAGTCTAGCGAAGTGAAAGACAGAGAAGTTCCTGCTCCTAGTATAGGACTAGGATGGAGTGCTAGTGATGGTGGATTTTGCTTGAGGTAAGTAATTTTGGATAATTTTATGATGTATGATTGAATAGTAGCATTGACTTCCAATGTTTTGGATAACTCAACTGTATGATCTATAGCATATTTTCCAGTTAGTTCTTAAGTTCATGTGAATATTTAGATAAACATCATAGTGATGGGTCACCCTAAGAAATGTATATATATGTTAACGATTGAGACATTCTAATTTTTATTAGATTTGAAAAAATAGAGCTCAAGGGGCATATTTCCCTCCATTAAGAAGTCACTTTTATTGACCTTTCCATGACTACATCATGTTATAATGCGTAATTGTGTTTGTGGTCTAATTCTAGTCAAATAGGATAAAAATGTTTTAAATCTAAGTTCCAAGGAGTTTACTATTTTTCATCCTCAATATCCAAACAATGAACACATATATGTTTATTTACAACATTCTTGTTGCTTTTTTAATTTGTGAAAGAAAAATCACACACATTGCTCAAACAAAAAGTATGGTATATATCAACTATTGTTTACTCACTTGACATCTTAATTGAGAGAATATAATGTTCTACATTAGTTGCTACAACTGTAGTGTATAAGAAAATATAAGAGGATATCAGTAACTGACACCAGTATTTTATGGGCATGTTCTTAGATCAACAAGTTTATAAGAATTAAAACCATTTTTTATATCAATATGCTCTTAGTCCTCTAGTGAATGGTTTTAGTAATCTTGTATGTTGAATGTGTAAGAATTGTAGAATAGTTATCTAACTTGTAGAATTGTATCACAATACTATATCAATAACATAATACATGCTCTAAGTAGTTTTTCTGGTATTTGTGAATAGCCATGATAAACAAGAAAATATAGTGTGTACTACATAGTTAGAACACAATCATTGTTCCATATTCCATCACAATCAAGGTATGCCAAGACTGTTGAGCATGATAATTGCATTTCTTCTAGTCTAGGAATGGTTCAAACTTCATATTCCAAGGTAGCATAACATAGAGTTGAAATTTTGCACTTGTTAAGTTGTACGAGGTAGGACATTTAGTCTCTAATACTCATTGCCTACCAACATCATTGTAAGTTCCTAGAGGTATGCCTATATTTGAAATATAATCTTTGTTGCGAATTCTATATTTTTTTTAAAACATACAAGTAAACGTCGCTATATCGACGTATTGGTGTTGATATAGAAACACAGTGATGTCACTATAGGGACACACCAGTGCTTAGTCACTTCTAATTTGCTACAAACTATCGTCGCTACACTGATTCCTTGACGTTTCTATTTTGACACAGTGCCATTGCTATTTTGACACATGTGTGGCGCTATAGCGAAAACAAGATGCCGCTCAAGCAACGCATTATGAATTAGGTGCATAAATATGCCACAAACCTCCATCACTATAGCGAATCCAAGACGTTGCTCTAGCAACACATTATGACTTAGGCACATAAATTTACCACAATCCTCCATCGCTATAGCAACTCCAAGACGTTTCTCTAGCGACGCATAATGACTTAGGCGCATGAATTTTCTATAATATTCCACTGCTATAGCGCTTCCAAGATGTTGCTCTAGTGACACGTAAATGTCGCTATAGCGACACCCATAGGTTATCAAAGCATAGGCCACAATCACCATGTGTCATCGATGTTGTGTCACTATACCGATGGAATATTCGAAGTGTGGCTAATGAGACGATAATTATGCGACAAAAATTTGGTCTTCTATTCATTGCTAGAGTGATGGAAAAGTGTTGCTATAGCAACGATTTGCCATGGGAAAAAAGTTCACATGTACTAGTGAGTTTGCAAAAAATGTAGAAGCTTCAAGTGTAAATGAGTTCACTTTGAGCTTGATACTAGCTTCGGCATGATGTCATGTCTTGCCATGAACATAGTTTCGAGTGATTGATAGTATGTGGACAATGGAGCTTCTAGACTTATACTTATGATAGAAATATCTTGAGCAAGTTTCAAGAGCAAGAGACATAACTACATGTGGAGTTGGGTGATGATGCTACGTATCTTGTGAAGGGAGTGGGATCTAAATATTTCCAAATTCCTTTAGGATATGTTTTTGAGATGGATTATGTAATATATATTCCTAATTTAACTAAGAGTATTCTTTTAGTTTCTTTCATGACATATTTGCAGTGTTTGATTGAGTTTCATGGTCAACGACTCTCCATTAGAGACAATAGGCATTGATATAGTCAAGTTTTTTCCAAACGAGTGTGAGAAGGTGGCCTTCATAAGCTACTCGCATATATAGTTGAGTAGGTATGGCAAGGATCCATGATGGAGGAGTGTTCCTCCTACCTTGAAAAGACTGATACAAAACCATCTATGGAATCAATGATTGTTTACTTGATTACAGTTGATGGGAGTATGGAAGAGTGCCATGATAAAGTTGTTATAGAAGGATTCACTCAACAAGAGGGAGTTGATCTCGATGATACTCTTACTCCAGTTTTCAAATGATTCTCCTAGGAAGAGGGAGCTTCCGTTGATGTGTTGATGCATCTTCCACTAGTTTTGAATTTCAGTAACAATAAGTTTGTAGTTATGTTGGGCCTTTCTAAGTTTAGTGTAGATTCCAATTCGTTATTTGATAAATTTGATACACTTGTCTTAACCTTTCATATAGATGAGTTCATTATTATAGGAAATTCAAAATAGTTTATGATGTGGTGTGAGAAGATGTTGACCAATGAAGATGGCATGAAGGATAAAATTTTGACATGTTGCTAATGTAGTGTTCCTTGTACAAGATTTTTATCTTGAAGATTCTAAAGATACTTCATAATAAAAAGGGAAGAAAATATACATATTCATGTCTCTTTAGATTCATTGATGGTCAAATATTTGACCAAGCCCATATCAAAGGGGAGATTCTAATTGTAGAGGGAGTATCTTGTATTTGGAATAAAACTCTTCCCTCGATAAGAGGGAGTGTTGTATTTTTAGTACCTCATAAAGTGTTTGGAAGAGTTCCATTAATGATAGAAACAAGTAGGTATGATATGTGTGTAGTCTATACGGAAATGAGGTAACCCTCCTCCAATAGAGTTCTATACAATAGAAAAACAATTCCCTACAACCCTTTTGCAATGTCGTACAATGGTAATGAGGGCGTAGGAGAACTCATGGAGAGAGAGATGGAGGTTGAATGCATATAGCATCCTCACTTTAGATCCAATTTAGTTACCTTTATATTTAGCAGTTAAGATATATTTTTGGGTTTTCTTTAGTTAGAATTTGCATGCATTGAGTTTCTAATTCAAGTTTTGCATGCATATGTTTGGTAAGGCATGTGCAACCTAGCTCAGTTTAGTGAAGTTCATGCAACGTCGTAGTCAAGGCACAAATCTCAAGGAGCATGCATGCTTGCATGCCTCAAATTATATCCAGTTGAAGCACACTGATGTACTTGTCCATCTTGATTCTACCTACTCTGATATAGGTTCATTAATTCATTTCTCAAAGGAGGAAGCAATGTGTGAAGGAAAGAGTTTGAATATTTCAATGTAATTCTTGTTTTCGAGATCAATAAACAATGATGTGGTTTTAGTTACATATATGTGTGCTTGCTTCTACCTTCAACTTGATGTGTTTCAATTCCTAGTAAAGACCATTTTGCAATTTTGATAGAGATTTCAATTTTTTGTTTTCTTGTGTAAGTAGGTTAGAATTCAACCTGGGACTCTTACAATGCGTGGAGGAATTTTAATAATAGAAGTTGAGAATTACAAGTAGATTGTGGTCATATCAAAGTTGGGATTATGAGGATTTGGTATGTCCTTCAAATTGGATCTCATTGCCCATTATCATGGATAATAAAAATTGATGTGTTGGCAGAAGTTCTTGCAATAGCATTGAATTTTGTTGGTTAATAAGAATTTAGGCTCGCCATATAGAAGGGTTACAGGCACCCATTTCTCATATGACAGAAAGTGCTCATGCCCAACTTGAGGAATTGAAAACCAAGATTGCATATATGGAATTAAGGATGGACATTCAAAATTCTCAAATAGAATGTATAATATTTGACCATAACATGTTTGTTCAAATCATCCACAACTTTGCTAGAAGTTCAAATACTTCTATAGCATCCCCAAGAGAAGCAACAATAGAGGAAAGCAAAATACATCAAGTACCAAATCCCATAGAATTTAAAGACGCCGATGAAAAGTATTAAGAAAAAGGCAATAACATTTCTATAGTGAATAGTTTTTACATTTATTTTCCAAATTTATGTTTTGTAAGTTTAAGCCTCTACTAAAACAGTTTGTTAAAATTTATAGTACTAGGGATATGAGTACTAGGGATATGATATGACCACAAAGCCTCTACTAAAACAGTTTCTTAAAATTTATTACATCCATGGTTTTTAATGTTATTTGTAATTCCTTTCGTACGGCTCTTTGCTACTACTTGTGTTCTAAAAGGTGTTATACCCCTATTTTCTAACTAAAGATGAATGGGGCAAAACAAAGAAAATGTTTAAAGTGAATGGGAAAAAGAAGAGGGAAGTGTCATAAGGAACACATCAAAATAGAAGTGAAGTGTCCTTTAGAACAAGTATTGTAGCAACCCTTAAATTAAAAAAACAATCAATAAGGGTGTCAAGCAAAGGGCATAAACACTGAATAAGGGTTAACGAAGGTCACTATTTATAGCAAAGGGTGCATAAAAAGAGCTAATTCCTTGCTATACAAGTAAAGTAGTCAAGCAAAGAAGCACGTGCCTAAGGAAAAAAGCATGATTTTGGAACATCCCTGTTTATTTTATCTTAAATTCATTTTTTGAGAGAAATGATTGAAAAATATCACCATGTAGCTTAGGAAATTAAATTGCAATCCAATTTTCTCTACTTATTGTAGGGCCCTTCACTACATTTGGAAAATGGATAACCCTATTTATTTATTCAAGGGAAAACCCAACTTTCTTTTGCAATCAAGATAGCCTTTTGCATTACATCCCCATCCCTTTTTAGAGACAAGTTGGTAGTTCCATAGCTAATTCAAGGACAACTTTGCCACATACATGCTTAATAAGCAGGTCCACCATATCCAGGACAGTGGGAAGTGAAGTTTTAGACAATCATCTCCTCCCCTAGTCGTTAGATTTTTATCATTTAATCAATATGATCTAGGATCTTATCGGAGAGAATAACATGCACAATAAGAATCACAATAGACAAGAGACACAAATATTTTTCCTCGAGGAAACCATAAAGGAGAAAACCTCGCAATTTCCTCAGAGATAGAATGAGCACCAATAGCAAAAGTAAAACTCAAGAGTACAAAAATGATCTTCGACAGTTGTTCTCTCTCTCACTTGTGCGAGCTACTCCTCTCTCACTCATGTGCTCCTGTTGAGTGAGTGTGTATTTCAAATAGAGAGTCTCACTCTCTATTTATACTTGTTTTCCACTTGACATTTACTCTACAGGGACAACTTCTCTAAGAGAGTCTAATAACCCTAATACAACTCAACTATGGGGTCTATTTCCCCAACATACAACGAAGGGTCAACCTCAATGAAATTACACGACTCTATTATATTAATGACTCTCTCGATTGGAGGAACAAACATCTTCGTCGGAGTACAATGAACTACAATAAGAAATATACAAGTGAATACATTCCGAAGTTACACATACATCAAAACTCCCTCTTAACTAAGAAGGTATTCTCTTGACATAGTTCATCAGCACAAGTCTTCATCATTGGATCATTATCAAAGATGGATCATCATCATCACTATTTCCTCTATCTCGAGCAAATGGTGCTATCTCTCAAATATACTCGTCATAGGAAGTTCTACAGAGCCAACCCCTTTTCATGCTTGATGCAGGCCTAGCCTCCATGTAGGTCTTCATCTACATTTCCAGCCCTTTTTGATGCTGGACGTAGGTCTCATCATCTTCAACACTTATATCTGACCATGGGAGGCCCAGCCTACCACCATGTCGCAAAGGCTCTGCACTTACATTCGACCATGGGAGGCCCATCTTGCCACCATGTCGGAAAGGCTCTGCACTTACATCCGACCATGGGAAGCCCAGCCTACCACCATGTCGAAAAGGCTCTGCATTTACATCCGACCATGGGAGGCCCATCTTGCCACCATGTCAGAAAGGCTCTGCACTTAGATTCAATAATGGGAGGCCCAACCTGCCACCTTGTCAGAAAGGCTCTGCACTTACATCCGACCATGGGAGGCCCAACCTTCCACCATGTAGAAAAGGCTCTGCACTGACATCTGACCTTGGGAGGCCCAACCTACCACCATGTCGAAAAGGCTATGCACTTACATCTGACCATGGGAGGCCCAGCCTGCCACCATGTCGGAAAGGCTCTTGTGTATCTACATCTTTCCGACTCATCACTTCCCTTTGGAGGGAACCTCGATTTGATGAACACCAAGCTTCTCTCTGAAGTACTCAAACTTCACTATGGCTAATGGATTGGTCAACACATCAGCTATATAATCATCCATCGCAACATACTGGAGCTTCATTGATCCTCTCTGCACCATATCCCTGATATAGTGATACTTGATCTTGATATGCTTCGACTTGTCATGGAACATCAGGTTCTCCAACAACTTCACACAACTCTGGTTGTCGCAATATATACAAGTAGCATCCAAATGGAGATCAAACAAGTCAGATAGTAGCTTCCTTAGCCACACTTCCTTACAACTAGCCGAACAAGCTGTGACATACTCTGTTTCGTTTGTATTCAGTGCCACGTAGGACTGCTTCCTGCTAAACCAAGACATCACACCTGATCCCATACTGAAGAAACACCTCTAAGTGCTCTTCCTATCAATGGAACTGCCTTCCCAATCTGAATCCACATAACCCTCTTGGTTAATCTTCTGATTCACCTAATACTTGAGCCCATAATCAACTGTGCCCTTTAGGTACCTCAAAATATGATTTGTAGCAATTAGGTGAACATGTCTCAGATTCGTTAGGAACTGGCTCAATGTGTTCACAGCAAAGCAAATATCTGGTCTGGTATTCGTTAGGTACATCAAGGACCCAATCATCTGACGATACATCATGGCATCAACCAACACTGATGAAGCATCATTCAATAGCTCCAGGTTTGATTCCACAAGTGTGGCCATGGTCTTGCAGTCGATCATCCAGAACCTCTTCAAGATATCCACTACATACTTCCTTTGTCCAAGGGATATTCCAACCGCATTCAGCCACTCCTCCATGCCCAGAAAGTAGTGCATCATACCCATGTTCTTCATCTCAAACTCAGAAACAACCTTCCTCTTTGTGTCAGCAATCAATCCATCCTCACCTGTCACAAACATGTCATCTACATATAGTAGGAGTATTACTGGGTTCCCTTCCTCAACCTTGTAGTAAAGGTTGGAATCCTCTTTACTCTTGGTAAAGTCCAAGATAGTAAGGAAGCTTCCAATCCTGTCGTACCACGTCCTAGGTACCTATTTCAAATCATACAGGGCCTTCTTCAATTTTCACACATGAGTCTCCCTATCATGTGTCTCAAATCTGAGTGACTACTCCACATACACTTCCTCTTCCACTACACCATTCAAGAACGCGATCTTGACATCCATCTGGTGTATCTTCCATTTCATCACTGCAGCTAGAGCAAGTACTGATTTTATGGAAGTGTATCTCTCTATAGGTGAAAATTTTTCTTCATTCTATCCCTTCTGGGAGAAGCCATGTTCCACAAATCTCACTTTATGTTTCTCTATGCTTCCATTTGCAGCATGTTTGATCTTGTATATCCACTTGGAAGTCACAACAAGATTCCATTCTGAACTCAGGACCACATCCTAGACATCATTCTTCATGATCATCTGGTACTCCTCGATCATAGCATCCTTCCATTATTTCTTTCCTGCAGCTTCTTCATAGTTCGAAGGTGTTATCTCTCTAGGAAACTCTTCTAGGTTGCAGCTCGAAGATGCCTGGTAACTTTAGTATTTTCTTAATGATGGGTAATATGGATCAATTTGGACGACTTAATCAAAACTCACTCATTTAAAACATGCATAAACACACTCAGATATATAAGGCTTTAAAGCACTACTGTTCAAAGAGTTGATAAAAGGTGGATGTATGCATAATTCGTATCATGCTAGCAGACTCATAAGCAAAGCATATATGAATGGGTAATCACAATAAGTAAATGATACTTGCTATTCAATTAATCAATACAAAGATAGGATGACAACTATCTCGCATTAGACAAATAGAACAAACATGAAAATGAACATTCAAGTGCAAATATAGAAAGGTAGGAAATGAAATCTGAGCATGAATGGCAAAAGAAGCTTATATTATTAGCATGAAAATGAGAAGTCTGAGAGTACAAGTATGAAAAATTCTCCAAAGTCGAACCCTTTACAATGATTCTTCAATGAGCTTAAATAATATTTACAAATTAGTTTCAAGATCCTCAAAAGATGGATCTAATAACCTATTTTCCTATCTCAAATCCGAATTTGTGAGGTGGTTGGAAAATGCAATTTTTTTTGAAAATATGCTTCTCAGAGATTGACCTATATCTCTCAAATAAAAACAGATTTTGGAAAACTTGGAGAGGTTATTGTTCTTTGGTTTGTTATGAGAAAAAATTGTTGTCAGTTATTTGAGATTTAGTTTCATTTTCCCGAAATATGTATTTCAAAAACATGTGTCAAACAGGGGAATTCTAAGATTTGAAATTTAGGGCTCAAATATGGATTCTATTCTCCCAATTTGTGACATGTGTAGGAAAACTGAGAGATTTTATTGTTCTTGGATATTCTAGGAACAAAAACCTTCGACCGTTTTGCAAAATTATTCTCTAGTCACTCGAAATCATCATTTTCAAATGATGACTTTTCACAGTAAAAACGCCAATTTCGGTGGCTTGGAGCACCCTGAAATTTTGGTCTTAGCTGCTGAAAGTCCTCTTTTGGTGGCTTAGAGACCGTTTTGAAACAAATCTTAGCCACGAAAACCTATGTTTCAAGTTTTTTGAAATAAAGACTAACTCCAAAGTTTTTTTTAAAATATTTACAAGTTAGAACTCATTAAAATGAGCCTGAAAAAATTTAATAAAGTTTTTCCTAATGACTTTCTACCTCTTAATAAAATAAATTTGACTAATTTATTTGAGGAGATAACATCTGGATCCTACTCGGGCTTGGAATCCTCCCTGTGAGGTTCCAAGAACCACAAATCCTATGCCTTTCCTGGACAACAAAATATAGAACCTAGTTTAGTGTTCCATTGGGAATGGAGTCAGGAGTACAATCTTCTTCTGAACACCTTTCAAGGGCTTCCTTTACAACTGATCCCCTGCAAACCTATAGCATGCCTATAGCATGCCTATAGCTTGTCCTGCTTATTCAAAAACCAATAACTGGAAAAGTCTACTTGCTCCTATAAAGAGCTTATTCTCTTTCCTACTCCCAATTCTAATCGGTAGAGGCTTCTTATCAAGTGACATCATGCTTCCAATGAAGCCATGTTAGAAACTGATCTACTGAACTTATCCTTGATATTGACCCAAAAAATAAATGAAACCATAGATGCAACAATGTAGTTTTAAAGGGTGACAGAACCAGCTATCATTTGACAAAAATATTTTGACATTTATGCTGCTTATAGATTCCAAATAATCAGCAATAGGGTCATAAATGTCACAAAGAAATACCTCTCCATGTTGTTGTTCCAACTGAATGAAATGCTGTTGCTGGCTTCTTTCAGTGATCTCCATGTTAATTGTAGATTGCTCAACCTCTGACTGAGAAGAATGCGTGATGAACTGTTGATCTGGACTTTTTGGATCATTATCTTCCTCCTCATATCTGTTGCACTCTTCCTTTGTTTGCAAATCAGAAAACTAAGGGATGCTCTTACTATCTGATGCATATTCAAATCTGTCACATGCTTATATAAAAATCTATTCATTATCTTTAGGGTTGCCAAAGGGGACAATCTCATCTTCATGACAACCTAAGTTAGTAGATGCATTTGATACAATGTAAAAAGCATATGTACTATGGTTATGATCCTGAAGTTCATTAATATCTTGGTAACAATAAGAGGTTTCCCCTATTGCAGCATGTAGAAATTCAGGCCTGCAGTAGATTAATTTCACCCACAACAATTAACAATTGATCATGCAAAATTATCAACAATGGAGACTGAATATGGAGCTGTAACACAAAATTATATTAACTGAGTGTACAATAGCAAACCCTATAATAACATAGGTTGCTGAATATATAGAATACATGAGCAAATCGAATGCATAAGGAAGCATCCAAATCTAGCATAAAGCAGGCTTACCCAAAATAGGCAAATCCCCCATAGGTGTAAAAAGCTGATCCCAAATCTATCAAGGACCCCACGAATTAGCAAGGGCGCATGGGCAAGCTAAAGAGTGGTCAAATGGCAGCTCATACATGCTTTTGCATGGAGGAAAGAGTGGAGGAGGAAGAGGCAACAAAGCAGATTCAACTCACCTAGTCTTGCTTTCCTATGTGCCTTAAAACACTGAAAAAGCAGGCAATAAAGCAGAAAAAGCACTGAGGGCACCTAGGAGGCTAGGAATAAACCAGATTTGATTCCCAAGGCTTTCCCAAGCGCTCCATGAGTCAATAATGCAAGTT